>JACEIK010001950.1:82610-94649 GCA_018107945.1 Datura stramonium
ATATTATGATTTTTGTCTAACATGTTAACATCCAGATATTGTGCATAACCTGCCAATAAAGATGATCCCATAGAAATATCAATAGTTTAACCATTCGGGTTCTATCTTCCAAGTTTAACGTATTGGTTAATTAAGAAATATATTAATTAGTCTCTTAGCTTAAGGGAGAGGGATCGAGGAAGCTTCTCATGGACCTAGGCACCTTAAAATATGAACATAAGAGGGTAAGTAACTATTGTAGGGAAATTCCATTTTGTTACCCTCGTTAACATTTATTGAGTTAAATTGATTTCAACTATTAGGTTTGCCCACGCATCGTCGTCTTTCCATGTTTACCAATTTCCTTAGCAACCATAATGTGAAATACCTTTGAAACCACAACCCCATAATGTAATTTAAAGGACCAGCTCACAGTGCCCACGCCGAGGGGACTTCAGAATCAATTTAGAACTACGACCATAATCAAATGCAATTGCCCTCTCCGATTTACATTCATGTGTTCCAACTCTTTAGAAAATACACAACTTAATACCAAGTAATTCTAACAACTGGGAAGAACCATAATATGCTACTACAGAAGCTCAAGTACAGGGGAATGCCGGATTAATCCTCGGCATGAATTCGGGCTTGAAAATTAAGAGACAAAGAGCGCCTTACATACCTTTTTTTTCCTGCGAGCTTTCTTATGTCGTTTCTTTCTTTTAACAACCAGAACTTTATCCCCTTAAATTAATTGAGTTTATAACCAAGTGACAAGGATGTTTCAAGCAAATTTATCCAGACAAAATGTTACATCAATCGGCAGTCACAACACAAACAAATAAGGCAACACTTAGCATTTCTTATTTCAACTTGTTTCTACAACTTTGGGAGAAAATAGAGGAAGGAAATTACCTAGGTTTTCTCGGGAAAAACTCCCACAAATATAGAGTATATTCTCAGAAAAACACAGCTATTTCAACCTTCAAAAGCGAGTAGAGCTTCAACAACAACATACCCACAACGGCAGCCCAACATAACCTCCAACTTCTAGCTTTAGCTAGGACTTTTAGGCAAGTTAAGCAATTAGAAACACTTACCCTTAGCATGAGAATATTGTTGGATATAATAGGAATATTTTCCTCCAGATCACTTCCCAATAATGCAGCAATCTTGCTGCCCAAAACGCAGCAAAATAACAGCACAACTACTATAACAAGTCAACATACAAACCATAACTTTCTTTTAGTTTTCCTTCAAAAATTCATACATTTATTAGAGATCTCAAAAGAGGGATGTGACTTACTATTTCTTATGAGAATTTCCTACTAAGATGGAGTAAAACATTAACTCAAAATAGTCCCAAACACGCAGCAAAAACAATACCAAAATGAAGCTACAAGGCAGCAACAACTTCACCGCAATGTTGCCTTCACTTACATCAACTTTTTCTTGAGTTTTGATGGTGTTTTCTTGAGGTATTTCCTCTTGGTTTCTAAAGCTTTGCTACTGGAAAAGAGATAGGATTTCATATGGTAAGAAAGTACCTCAAACCTGGAAAATTTGAAAATGATTTCATAACAAAAAACTTAAAATATAAAGGTGTTTGGGCGGTGGCCGTTTTTAGGGCGGTGGCCGTGTCGCTGCCCGATAGTGCTACAATAAAATGCCTATAACATTTTATTGCGAACTCCGATTGATGATCCATTCGATGTTCTAAAAACTAGACTCAAAGACCTTGAATTTGATAAGTCGTGGGGCTTCTAATTCATTATATACTAGGAGATATGATTATTTAAATTTGACCCTTACTTATGAACTTCACATACTCTTCGGTTTTTTGTTCATGCACATTTCCCTTGTCATCTACGGAAAATATACAACTCATACTTCCGTTAACATAGCATACAAACATCAAATAATTACCAAAAAATTTTCGGGGGGTAACAATGTGGTGTCAAGTGAGGGTGCTCAGGTAGACTCTCAAAAGATAGAGGCAGTAAAGAATTGGCCCAGACCGGTGAATCATTCGGATATCAGGAGTTTCTTGGGTTTAGCTAGGTATTATCGGAGATCTGTTGAGGGGTGTTCATCCATTGCAACTCCATTGACAAAGTTGAACCAGAAGAAAGTGAAGTTCCAATGGTCAGAGGCTTGTGAGGAAAGCTTCCAAGAGTTGAAGACTCGACTCACCTCAGCAATAGTGTTAACCCTACCTGAGGGTACCGATGGGTTTGTGGTGTATTGTGATTCTTCGAGGATTTGCCTTGGTTGTGTGTTGATGAAGCATGGTAAGGTTATAGAATATACTTCCAGGTAGCTGAAGGTTCATGAAAAGAATTACCTGACTCATGATCTCGAATTGGCAGCGGTAGTATTTTCCTTGAAGATTTGGAGACACTATTTGTACGGGGTCCATGTAGATGTGTTTAGGGACCATAAGAGCCTACAATATGTGTTTACCCAGAAGGATTTAAATCTACGCCAATGGGGGTGGTTGGAGTTACTTAAGGATTATGATATGAGTGTCCTTTACAATCCAAGCAAGGCTAATGTGGTAGAAGATGCTCTTAATAGGCTTTCTATGGAGAGTGTGTCCTATGTAGATAAGGGGAGGAAGGAGCTATTGAAGGATGTGGATAGGCTTGCATGGTTGGGAGTTTGTTTGGTTAACTAGACTGATGGTGGTGTTATTGTTCTTAATGGATCAGAATCATCCTTGGTGAATAATGTAAAAGATAGACAAGGCGAGGGTCCTATTTTGGTAAAGCTAAAGGAAGCTATTTAGAATTAGAAGGTAGAGGTCTTCTCCAAAGGGGGAGATGGTGTGCTCCGATGTCAGGGTCATTTGTGTGTCCCGAATATTAATGATTTGAGAGACCGTATGTTGCACGAGGCTCATGGTTCTAGATACTCTATACATCCATGTGCCACAAAGATGTAGCGTGACCTACGAGAAGTCTATTGGTGGAATGGAATGAAAAAGGACATTATAGATTTTGTGACTAAGTGTCTGAATTGTCAACAGGTGAAAATGGAGTATTAGAAACCAGGAGGTGCACTTCAAGACATCAGTATTCCTACTTGGAAGTGGGAGGAGGTAAATATGGACTTCATCACAGGGTTTCCTCACATTCGTCGATAGTATGACTCCATTTGGGTGGTTACAGACAGGTTTACCAAAGCAGCTCATTTCTTACTGGTCAAAACTACCGATTCAACGGAGGGTTATGCTAAATTATACATTCAGGAGCTAGTTCGATTGCATGGGGTGCCATTGTCCATCATATCAGATAGAGGTACTCAATTTACCTCCTAGTTTTGGAGATCGTTTCAAAAGGGACTTGGTACTCAGGTTAAGCTTAGCACAACATTTCACCCGCAAACAGATGGTTAGGAAAATAGAATATTTAGACTCTCGAAGACATGCTGAGAGCTTGTGTGATTGACTTCAAGGGTAGTTGGGATGACCATTTGCCTCTCATTGAGTTTGCGTGTAAAACCAACTACTATTCCAACATTCAGATGGCTCTGTTTGAGGCTCTCTATGGGAGGAAATGTAGATCGCCTATTGGTTGGTTTGAAGTTGGTGAAGCTCCGATGATAGGACCAGACTCAGTCCATGAGGCCATGGAGAAGGTTCAACTTATAAGGGACAGGTTAAAAATAGCTCCGAGTCGCCAAAAGTCCTATGCGGATGTAAGGAGGAGAGAACTTGAGTTTGAAGTCGATGATTGGGTGTTTTTGAAGGTATCTCCCATGAAGGGAATGATGAGGTTCGGGAAGAAACGGAAACTCAACCCCCATTACGTAGGTCTGTATCAAATTGTGAAAAGGGTTGGCAAGGTAGCATATGAGTTTGATTTTCCCTCAGAACTAGCTTCAGTCCATCCAGTTTTCCATGTGTCTCTCTTAAAGAAGTGTTTGGGTGATCCAGCTCTAGTTGTTCCAGTGGACAGTGCTGGTCTGAAAGACAACCTTAGTTATGAAGAGGTTCTGGTGGAGATGCATAATCGATAGGTTTGTAAGCTAAGGAACAAAGAAGTAGCTTCAGTCAAGGTTTTATGGAGGAATCAACATGTTAAGGGAGATTTGTGGGAAGCTAAAGCAGATATGATGGCTAAATACCCACATATATTCCCTTCCGGCTCAATTTCATCTTGAGGTATCAATTTCCTCCTTAACACTCTATTCAGTTTCATTTTTAGCTCATGTACCTCATTTTCTTTCATGTAAATGGATGTATGTGTGGTTCGGGAATTAAGTTCAGTCATGTAGATCAAATCGAAGTCAGTCACTCCATCAGTTTACAACATGTGTGTTCAGTATTTGAGTATGATTATTGCATTTCTCTGCTTTTCTGTATGATTTTCAACATTCTAGGACATATGTTCCCAAGGGGGAGATATTTTTATACCTCGAAAGCCCTAAGATCAAACCCTGGAGTTGAAATAGAGAAAATAGGATTTTCTACACCAGATCACAGGACGAGTCGTCAAGGAACCCGTCAAGAACCCCACGAGTCGTTAAGTGACTCGTGGGGAGAGGCTAGGACTTGGTTGAGATTTTATGTTCAGTGTGACCATGGGAGGTGACCACGAGTCGTGGTCAGCACCACGGCCCGATAAGTCATCCGTAGTTAGGAGGGATTGGTGGTTCAAGGAATCTAGGCAGTTCATATAATGGGTCATCACCATGACTTGTTGAGTACACCACGAGTCTTGGTGTCCCCCATGGTGACCCTCGGGTGATTTTTTGTAGTGTTCTTGACGAAGGCAGACCACGAGTCATGGCCAGTGATAACAACTGGTCTAGTCCCTCGTTAGGACTATTAGTCTATTTTTCCTGTGAGTTTATTAAGGGTTTTTATGTAATTCCTATGTTCCTAAGGCCTAAACTAAGTCGTTTTAAGGTCAGAATGGAGTGTTTTAAGAAGTGTTAGGTCATTCCAAGCCTATCCTAATTTATGCACGCAAGTTTAGAAGTTTGAGAGGTGATTAAGGCTAGTTCTTCAAATTTCTTCCTCAATTATCCATGGGAAATCAAGGAATTGTGAAAATTAGATCCCTTCGGGTATGTAAGGCTATCAATGGGTGCAATTGTTCACACCCATTCCCAATTCCCTCTCAATTCATGATATTCTAATTGATGATTACATAGGTTTTTACCCAATGCATGTATTCCAAAGTTTTAATCATGGGTATGATCTAAGAATGTTTTAAATGATGAATTATGATTAATAGGTGGATTTTACAATGTTTTAAATTACAAATTATGTTTTCAAGTTTTCTAAACTATGATGACCATTCATGAATGTTCATGAAAGTTGAGATCTATGAGATATATGTCAAGCATGATAAGATGTTTATGAAGAAAGTTTGATTTCGAAATACCCATGTTTATGTTCATGTTTTCAAAGTGAATCAAGTTTATTTTTAGCATGTTTAAGTTTTGGGCAAGCCCATATGATCAAGTATGTCTTATGATTTCATGAATTAGCTTACCCTATGGTTTTGGAGTTAAGACTCCCATTATTTTCACATTGTGGTATGGTTTGAGACAAGGTTCCTCATGTTATGATTTCAGATTATGCATGTATGTTATTATTCAACTTCATCATTTGATGATGGTCAGCTTCGTTGAAAAATTATGGAGGGCATATGCATGTTTTTGGGAGTAGTGTCTAGCACCAAGTAGGCTAAGGGTTAGTCAACCTTGTGCCTCAGAACGACGCGCCAACATAGGTTTACTTATATACTTTGGGACATCTCTTGTGAGCTTCCCCTGCCCCCAAGGGGCCTTGCACTTGATATTGATATCACGGTAGCGCCCTTAGCCCTGGCAGGGCTTTGGACGACTCTGCCCACTAGAGTGTGATAGTCAGGACCACTTAAGCTTTATCCAGGTAATGTTGGTTTTATGATGTGTCTCCCATTTTTATTCATGATTTCAGTTAAACATTTACAAAAATCATGATATTATGTTTTCAGCAGGTTTGACCCAATGTTCAATTTTACTTAAGATTATTAGTTTTCGATTTGGGGTCATTCGATTTAGTTATAATGTTAAGTTATGTTCAGATCATGATTTCATAAAATAGCATGCAAGCCCTACTCTCTGAATGTTATCTTGATTATGTTTTATATTATGCACGTTCAATGATTTTACTTACTTAGCAGTTTTACTTACCTGTCATACTCGGTACATTGCACGTACTGACCGCATACTCTATGTTATATCATTTCATGATATAGGATCCGATATCCAAGCTCAGTCCCATAGCTAGCCAGACATTCGGAGTTAGCTTTCATTAGCCTTAGTTGGTGCGTCCTCATATTGCGAGGGCCCTTCATATCAGTTGTATTTCGTCTTCTCAGTTTTCAGACTATAGCGAGTTAGTTGGGGTCTTGTCCCATCAACTCATCAGTATTAGAGGCTTTTTTGGCCATAGTTTGTATTCAACATTAGATTAATGTATGTATTCAGAGGTTAAGCTTTGTTTAGACTTCCGCTATGTTATTTAGGATGACCTTCCACTTAATTACGATTGAGTTAGATGTATGTTCATGCCATGAGTCGACTTGGAGCCTCTCGGGGTTTCTTATCCCGTGTCTCCATCCGAGCCTATGTTCAGGTCGTGATAGTGTTCCCAGTGATTCCATAACAATGTAAGATTATCATACTAATGATCTATCCTAGTATTTCGCATGAAAAATTGGTAAGCTAAGTTCACCTAAATGGTCGGTCCCCTAAATAGATGATTATAACCATACAACTTGCTCCATTTACGGGTGTATACTTTCCTAACCCTTACCTTTGATCTCAGATTAGCTATTCCTAGACAAGGTCAAGCTATAAGATAAGGGTTGATATCCTTAAATATCTATTGTTTATCCTTTTTCACATTCATTACCCCTTGTCTGGTGATAAGAATAAGGTGAATTCTAACGTTCGTGACCATTAAGAAGCAATTAAAACAAAGGGAAGAATATTATATGCATAAACCCCATTTAAGAATCACTAAGTACTTTGCCTATGTTTGTTAACTCATCATGGTTCTCACAACCCTAGCTATGGGATTTAGCTACTCATGTTTGAAGAATTATAATTAGCAATCACAGATGAAATCATAATTATAAACTTACAAGAATTCGTAGAAGAAATCACACTTCTTGAATTAATCACCAAGAATTAAAAAAATATTCAACAATCAAGAGTTGTTTGATCCTTCAAAATCAAAGAACATATTAAAGAATATGTTTCTTGGACTTCAATATAGGCTAAAAAGTAAATAAAACCAGAACTTGTAAATAAAATTTTCAAATCTTATTTATAGACAAAAACAAAATTCTTTTCGAAGCAAAACTGAATTCTTGTGTCGGCAGGTACAACGACTCGTTGTACAATCATACGATCTATTGGATTTTCCATTGGATGATTCGTTGTTTTAGAATGAATTTAGCCTCTTCCAAATTCTATCACAAACAACAACTCATTGTAAGAACATACAAGCTGTTGGTTTATTCTGTTGGTTCTAGGCTTTCCTGTGCATGATTTCATAACCTCTTGGTACGAGCACATACAACGACTCGTCCTTTGATTGCATGGCCCATATTCAACATTCATTGAATGAATCCTCTTTTTGCAGTTTTTCTAAATCCATCCCATGACCAGATAGTACAGCTCGTTGCATGAACAAACGAGCCATAGGTGTCATCCGTTGTTTAGGCTTGAACATTGCAAAATTTTTAATTCTCATCCTACAACTGCTTGGTACGGCTCGTGGTAAGAACTAACAATCTGTCCCATTACTCGTATGTTTGCCTTTGAGCCCTTTTTCAACTCTTTTCGCATTTCCACCTCTCGTAACCTATTTTAATTGTAAAACTATCAAAATGCATCATATCCGGATAAATGTATGTAAGTGCATGCATATTTACTTGGTTTTAAACGTCAGTAATGCTGTTAAACCATGGCACATAAGAGGACAGGTCCATCGATTCGTAATAGGGTTTAGGCCTTATGTAGCTCGTAATTGTTTGGGGGTATCTATTCAAGAGAATATGGATATCGCACGGATGCACACTTTCACCTAGAGGGTGGAGGATTTGGCTCATCAGTGGCGGGGTACACGCAAGCAGTAGGAGAAGAAGAAGAGAGTTAGGACCATGGGTCCTAACAGAGGGCACAAAGTGACCCAGGGGCTCAATCATCCAGGAAGTCAGCTAAACCTTCAGAGAGTGCCCCACCTCACCTTTGTGACAGAGGAGAGACCAGGGCCCAACCCCGTCTAGCTCCCGATGATAAGAGTGGGCGAGGAAGAAGAGACTTCCACTACCGCCTTGTCCTCACTATGGGAGATCCCATTCAGGACAGTGACATCAGAGAAAGAATGTATGTTATTGTTGTGGGTAGCCAGGGCACTATATGAGTGATTGCCAAGATAAGGTAAAGGTAAATTAGGCATGGTCAAAGCAATCAGCAGCTTCTTCATCATCCTTAGCTCGACCCTCTAGACCGAACCCTCAATCTTCAAAAATCTATGGTAGGGAAATAGGGAGAGAGGCTTTTATTTTTGAGGTGACCCAAAATCGATTCTATGCTTTACGTGGTTGGCAGGGCCACGAGGCGTCACCTAATATTGTTACAGGTACTTTGA
This sequence comes from Datura stramonium, assembly GCA_018107945.1. Classification (NCBI taxonomy): domain Eukaryota; kingdom Viridiplantae; phylum Streptophyta; class Magnoliopsida; order Solanales; family Solanaceae; genus Datura; species Datura stramonium. The sequence goes on from JACEIK010001950.1 coordinate 91,249, forward strand.
TTATTCATTCTTGTGTAGTATATACCTTTCTTGATCCTGGTTCTACACTCATTTATGTTACACTATTGGTTGTTAGTCGTTTGGGATAATCCCTGAGTTATTTTCTAGACCATTTGCTGTTTCTATGCTAATTGACGAATTTGTGTTAGTTAGACTGGTTTATTAGAACTGTGTAGTATTGATATGTGATGGATTGGCCCTAACTAATCTACTTGATCTTGAAATGGTTGATTTTGATGTCATTATGGGTATGTATTGGTTGGTGGCATGTTTTTCTAATTTTGATTGTAGAGCCAATGTTGTTAGATTCAATTTTCCCAATGAGCCACTTCGGGAAAAATAAAGTAATGCAGCTACGCTTAAAGGTAAGTTTATTTCATACCTTAAGGCTCGAAAATTGATATCCAAAGGCTGTATTTCTCACTTGGTTTGGTTAAGAGACTTAGAACGTGAACCTACGACCCTCTAGTCAGTTCCTGTTGTAAATAAGTTCCCAAAGGTCTTTCAGAGGATTTGCCTGGATTTCCTCCTGAAAGGGAGATAGATTTTGTTATTGACTTATCTCCACATACTCAGCCAATATTGATACCTTCATATAGAATGGCTCCTGCAGAAGCTAAGAGAATAAAAGGAACAATTGAAAATTTTCTTGAAAAAGGCTTCATCCGGCCCAGTGCGTTGTCATGGGGGTGCACCAATGTTATTTTTGTGGAAGAAAGAAGGGTCATTGAGAATGTGCGTAGATACAGGTAGTTGAATAAGGTGTCCATCAAGATTAAATATCCACTCTCCATGATTGATGACTTGTTTGATCATTACAGGGTGCCAGATGTTTTTCGAAGATTGATTTGAGGTCTGGATACCATCAACTAGGAGTTAGGGAGGTTGATATCCCTAAGACTGATTTTAGGACGCCATATGGTCATTGTAAGTTTCTATTGATGTCATATAGGCTTACAATGCTCCAACGACTTTTACAAACCTAATGAATCAGATGCTTTTGCCCTTTCATAATGTATTTGTGATCATCTTAATTAATGATATTTTGATTTACTGACAATCATAGGCCGAGCATGCAGATCATTTCTAAGAAATATTGCAGACTCTCTAAGAGAACAGGTTGTAAATTTTCTAAATGTTAGTTTTGGATGACATCTATAGCTTTTCTTGGCCATGTGATTACAGGTGAAGGTATAAGGGTAGATAGCTAGAAAATAGAATTTTGAAGAACTGGCCCAGACCATTGAACCGTATAGAGTTCCATAGCTTTCTGGGATTAGCAGGTTATTACCGTCGATTTGTGGAAGGTTTCTCTACTATCTTGGCACCATTAAAAAAGTTGACTCATAAAGCAACTAAATTTCAGTGGACAGAGGCATGTGAGCAATGTTTTTAAGAGTTGAAAGATAGATTGACTTCTACACCTATCCTGGATCTTCCATAAGGTATCGAGGGTTATGTGGTGTATTATGATGCTTTTGGAGTTGGGCTAGACTGTGTTCTAATGCAACATGACAAGGTTATTGCTTATGCCTCTATACAGCTGAGGATGAACGAGCAAAATTATCCTACCCATAATCTTGAGCTGCTTGCGGTGGTGTTTTCATTGAAGATTTGAAATCATTATATATATGGGCTACATGTTGATAGAGCCTCCAGTACTTGTTTCAAAAAATATTGTCGAATATGAGAGGAAGAAGGTTGGTAAAACTATGAAAAGATAATGATGTGAGTATCTTGTATCATTCCGGTAGTGTAAATGTTGTAGCTAACGCACTGAGTCACAAATCTATGGGTATCTTGGGTCATATTTAGGCTGAGAGGGTTGAAATAGTAAAGACTCTACAACTATTGGCTAATTTACAGGTTTAGTTGCTGGATGCTAGAGATAGTGTTGTCAAAAATATCGTAGAATCGTCCTTGGTAGCCAAAGTTAAGCAACAACAATATGATAATGCAGAGTTAGTTTTGTTGAGAGATAGTATACTGTAGCAGAAGAAGAGCCTATTTGACTATGGATCAGATGGAGGTTTTAGATATCAAGGTCGTCTATGTATGCCTAATGTGGGTGAGCTATGGGAAAATATTATGAATGAAGCTCATTATTCTCAATATTCAGTACACCCAGGTGCCACGAAGATGTATCGTGACCTGAGGCAACTATACTGGTGGAATAGCATGAGAAAAGACATCACACATCTTGTGACTTACTGTCCTAATTGCAGTAGGTGAAGGTTGAGCACTAGAGGGCTGTTGGAGGTGTAATGTAGGATATAGAAATTCCATCTTGGAAATGGGAGGTGATTATATGGATTTTATTACAGGATTGCCTCAGACGAGAAGGAAGCATGATTCTATCTGGATAATAGTTGATAGCTTTGAAAAATCAGCTCACTTCATGCTAGTCAGGACTATGTATGCTGCACAGGATTACGCTAGACTCTATATATGGGAGATAGTTTGCCTACATGGAATTCCCTTATCTATTATTTCAGAAAGGCGCTCAGTTCACAGCAAACTTCTTAAAGTCCTTCCAGAAAGGCCTAGGTACTCAGGTAAGCCTCAGCATAACATTTAATTGTCAGGAATATGGACAGGCTTAACGCACCATTAGATACCTGAAGATATGTTGCATGCTTGTGTTTTAGAGTTTGGAAGAAGCTATGATGTTTATTTCCTTGATAGAGTTTGCCTATAATAACAGCTACCAGGAAAGTATTTAGATGGCCCTAGGGGCTTTATATAGGTGAATGTGCAGGTCTCTAGTGGGCTGGTTCGAACTCAGTGAGGTAGAGTTATTAGGGCCAGACTTAGTGCATCAGGCTATTGACAAGGTGAAACTTCTTTGATATTGAGTTCAACTAGCCAGAGTAGGAAGAAGTCTTCTGTGTATATACACTGTCGAGCATTAATGTTCACGGAGTTTATGCATGTATTGTTTCTTCCTTCATTTTAACTGATTTTTTAATGGTTGCAAACATTAGAACTTGCCTTATTCTTACTTACCGGACCAAGGAGTTAGTGAATGGGAAAAGGGATTAACAACGGAGATTTGAGGCTATCAACCCTCATCAAATAGCTTGAACTTGTTCGGGGATAGCTAATCCTATATTAAGGATAAGGGTCAACTAAAGTACACCGGTAGATGGACAAAGTTGCATGGTGAAAATCATCTAAATAGAGAACCGACCATTTAGGTGAACCTAACTTACCAATATTGCATGCTAAGCATCAGAATAGATCACTAGTATAAAACGCCTTGTGGTTATAAAGTCATGGGGAACACTTACCAAAGTTAGGTGCAGTAATTTGGAAACAACATCCAATTTCTCAACATTGTTATTTATTACTTTTACAAATTTCCCCCTCTTAGGAAATAATTAACTAAAAAGCTTAAGCAC
>JACEIK010001950.1:117556-127759 GCA_018107945.1 Datura stramonium
TTCCTGTGGGTTCGACATTCCGGTTCTTAAAAAGAGCCACTGTATTACTTGTACGACCCGTACACTTGCGGGCTCATCAAAACCCTTATCTAACAAGTCCATCAACTGCTCTTTCAACTCTTTTTGCTCGGCTAGAGCCATTTTATAGGGAGGAATAGATATAGGTTGCATGTTAGGAAGAAGGTCAATATCGAAATCAATCTCTTTCTTAGGAGGAACACTTGGAAAATCATTAGGAAAGACCTCTTGATACTCACGTACTACTGGAACTGGCTACATAGTCAGGGTCTCAGACTCAACATCCTTAACCCTAACTAGATTGTGCATGCAACCCTTAGAAATCATTTTCCTAGCCTTAAGGTAGGAGTTGAAATGACCTACAGGTATAGCTAAAGTACCCATCCATTCTAAGACTAGCTCACCCGGAAATCTAAACTCTACTGCCCGGGTTCTACATTTAAATGAAGCATAGCATGAAAATAGCAAATCCATGCCGCAAATAACATCTAAAACGGCCATGGATAACTTTATCAAATCTGCTGAGGTGACCTTATGAATGACTGAGAATGGGCAACCTCTATACACCCATCTAGCTATAATTGAGTCACCTACTGAAGAAGAAACATAGAAGGGTTCTCAAGACTTCTGGACTGACTTTACTAGCCACATAAGGTGTCACAAAAGACAAGGTAGCCCCCGAATCTAGAAAAGCATATACATCAATATGGAAAACTTATAATATACCAGTGACCAAATCCGGGGAGACCTCCTACTCCTTATAGCATGCTAAAGCATAGAATTTGTTCTGACGTTGACCACCAGCTGTGCTAGTAGATGCCCCCTGATATGTTGTGCGTGCGGGAGGGGCTGCTGAACTAAAAGCTTGGCCTTGGCCCCCAACCTGATCTTGTCTCACAGCTGGACAATCTGTAAGCATGTGTACGACTACCCACACCTGAAACAAGCACCTGAACCTGCCAAACACTAGCCAGTGTGCCCTCGACCAACCTGCGACAAGCTGGGATACTTGAATCTGTGGGTCTACTGCTATGACCCCTCGAGTCTGATGCCTGCTCCGTATATCTGAAGGATTCACCGGTCTAGGACAATTTTTCACTGCCTCAATTTTTTGAGAATCCACCTTTATTCCCTCACCTGATACCACATGTCCAAAAAATGCTATGGAGTTCAACAAAAACTCGCACTTGCTGAATTTTGCATACAATTGGCGATCCTTGAGAGGTTGAGGCACTACTCTCAAATGAGCGGCATGCTCCTCCTCGCTCCGAGAGTATAAAAGGATGTCATCAATGAACACAATCACGAACATGTCTAGATATTTCTTGAACACCCTGTTCATCAGGTCCATGAAAGCTGTAGGAGAATTTATGTAATACCCCGAAAGTGCCTAAGAATAGATCCGGGATCAAAATTTGAAGTTAGATGAAAAGATGGGAAAATATCACAGACCGAGCGACGTAATGGCTTGTGGTATAAAACCATGGGTCATTTTATGCATCGTGGTCTTAGAGGTCCTGGTGGCAGTGGTGACAATGGATGATGTAATGACTCATTGCTTGGAACAACAAGTCATTATTAGCAGTAGTAGGAAAGGCTGGACCTTGGCAGTTGGGGATACCACGGGTCATCCAACGACTCATGGTGAGTTGTGACGACCCGTGGTCACCAGTCATTGTTTTGTTGTTAGAATTTGCAGTGCACTTAACAGATGATTATGACGACTCGTTGGAAGCAACGACGAGTCATGGTGGGGCTCGTGGTAAGGAAGTTTAGGTTGTGAAGGGAGCTGGCGACGATCGATCTAACGACTCGTCTTGTCGAGTCATGGGAAGGATCTGAAAGTATGGCTTGAGACTGTGGACCCAATGACAGGATACCACAAGTCATGGTATCATCCAATGACTCGTGGGATTAGTCTTGGTTCACCCAATTCAGTTCTTTAGGGAAATTTCATTAAGGGTATTTTCGACCTTTCTATTCTCTAGGGCCCTAAACTATGTCGTTTTATGTATTTTACTGAGTATGATAAGATACGATAAGTCCCCCTAACCTATTCATTCTATGCATGCAAAATTAAGAGGATTTTAGAAATCAAGTGTAGTTTCAAGCTCTTCCCTATCAATTCTCCCTTGGGCACTTGAAGGACCTTGAAATCTGATCTTACCTAGGTATGTAGGGTTACAAATGGGTGTTTCCATTTACACCCATGCCAATTCTCTATTAATTTATGAAAATCTATTAAAAATCTCATGGGGTTTTGAATTCGGATTTTGTGAAAATCTAATGATTTACTAATAGGCTATTATGATTCATGATTTACATCATATTTTATGTATTTTGATAAGATTTTACAACTATATTTGATTATAAAATTATTGATTTCGATTTCTACTCAATTAAGCCTAATTATGCATGATCTATGATGAATTGATTTATGATCTACACTTCAATTATTGATATTTACAAACCCAGCATAATCTATAATTTGAAATATGGATTTATTCAAAAACCCAACATGATTTGATGATTTACAAGTTATATGCATGATCTTCAAGTATGCAAGGGCCTTATGATTATGAACTATTGATGATGAAAAACATGTTCTCCAGTTATCCATATTTATAAGATTGTTTTTGAATAAATTGAGTATTGTAAAGAATGGTAAAGTATTGGGAAATACCCACATGTTAAAGAATGATTTACGGTTTATGAAATGGATCTCATGATTTATCGATTTATGATGTTGACCGACTAAAGGGACTTTAATTCTTGGCTAATCATGTTTTAATGGGGATCAATGAATGATGAACATTTATTTTATCCATGAATCTAAATGAATAATGTTATTGATTTACGTATAAGCCTATATGCTTGTTTTTGGGAGCCGTGTCAAGCACCGAGCAGCCCGACGTTCAAAGGACTACGCCGGTGTCTCATAACCACGTGCCACCGTGGGTTTATAATGATACATTACAATGATAATGATCCCCTCTTTTTCTGATATATCATAATGCACGTCCCTCGCCTGGCAAGCTAGGGGCGACTTTGTCCACTTGAGTGAGATTGTCGGGGCATCACGAAAGGCTCTACCATGATGGTGTCAGTTAGGACGATTCCTACCATTATTCCTCATGTTTTTATGCATTATTATGTTCATGATATTGGCTCAAGTGATGATTTGATAAAGTCTCTCTTATGATTATGAAAATGAATAATTTATGAATGATTTGAAAACCTTGAGCCTTACATTATGTCACAATATTTATGATATGAGCATTATGTCCTACTATCATGATATTTTATAAGTTTCATGTATTTTAAATGTCTGTTTTACTACCTTGCATAATCTGTACATTTCACGTACTGACCGCATACTTTCTATGCTGTATCGTTTCATAATACAAGACTTGGCTCTCAGGCTCATCCTCATCATTAGACCATCTCATGATTATTACTATTAGCTTTGTTGGTGAGTCCTAATGTTTCGAGGGCCGTTTTACTAGATGCTTATTTTATTCTATGTTATAGTATTTGACCGGGTTAGTTGGGGGTGTTGTCCCATCAACCCATCTTATACAGTAGAGGCTTTCAGACAGTATGTAGTACTTAGCTTATGTATATGTCTAGTGTTTCTGAATGTTATGAAATTTTATGTTATGTTTACATTTCCACTATGTCTTATGTTCAGCCTTCTGCTTATAGTGAATGAAGTAGATGTATGCTTATGTCATGGGTTGACTTGGGGAATTTTGGGGTTTCTTATCCCGTGTTACGATCTAGGTCTACGTCCGAGTCGTGACAAACATGGTATAAGAGCAATAGGTTTTGAAGTGTCCTAGGGTGTCTAAAAGCGGCGTTAAGTAGAGTCTTTTTCAATGGTGTGAAGCGCGCCACACTTATGAAGAAGAGGTTATGAGACATTTAGGAAATGTTTCCTTCTTTCATGTTCTTTGTCGTGCGATGAAAAGTCCTTCTATTCTTCTAATTCATGCTATTCGCGATTGCAGAATCATGACTCCTCGAAGAACGAACAGAAAGAGGAATGGAGATGGTGAAGGCCACGAGGATGGAATTGGTCATGGGCATCAACAAGCCCCACCAGTTCAGGAGCCCCAGGCACCGGAGCTGGTGCCTATGCTAAGTTTCGGGCTACTATTCAGATGCTTGTGCATGCCTTGACTACTCAGGTCAACTAGCATGCCGTTGCGCATGTTTTGCAAAATGGAAATGCAGTGGGGGCTCGAGTTAGAGACTTCTTGAGGATGAACCCGCTAGTTCCTTGGGTCCAAGGTAGATGAGGACTCGCATAAGTTCATAGATGAGATTGTGATGATCATCCAAGTCATGGGGGTGAATGGGGTTGAGTGCGTCGAGCTGGCCTCTTATCAGTTAAAAAGGGTCGCACATATATGGTTTCGCCAATGGAAGGATAGCAAGGTCACAGGAGCAAGTCCAATCACTTGGGAAGAGTTCCATGTTGCATTTGTAGACCGGTTCTTCCCTCATGAGATGAGAGAGTTGAAGACAGTTGAGTTCGTTAATTTGAAGCAAGGGAGAATGACTGTATAAGAGTATGTGCTTGAGTTCACTCGCCTATTGAAATATCCCCTAGAGTTGCTAGCTGATAAGAGGATGCGGGTAAGTAGATTTGTCCATGGAGTAGCAGGTTATTTTGACAAAGATTATAGGACTGCCATGCTTCATCAGGATATGCACTTTCCTCGCATAGTGTTGTACGCCCACCAGATGGAGGCTGCTCATGCAAGGGAGAAGGAGGCAATAAGGGCTCGAATAGATAGCCATGGGTTTACTCATCAGAGATTCGACAGTGGTCACCACCCTCAGTTTCAGCACAGGTCACTAGCTCCAGCACCATCATCAGCTAGTGTTCCATCCAAACCCAAGGGCTATCATAAGAGCAGAGCTTCGAGGTCGAGGGATCAGAGGGGCACACAAGTAGAGCTTACCTTTCCATCCTACAAAATCACGGTAGGAGTCATGCCGAGGAGTGTTTGCTCGGCTCAGATATTTGCTATGGGTGTGGTAGGTTGGCCACATGCGTCAAGCGTGTCCATTTGCTAGACAGGATGGTGATAGAGGCCGTACGCAAACCACTAGGACAGCAACAGCTCCAACACGTTCAGCTCTGCAGGAAGCATCTTCTAGTAGGGGTGGCGGACATCACCAAAATAGATTCTATGCCCTTGCCCCGCGTCAAGAGAAGGAGACTTCACCAGATTTGGTCACTATTTTGTTGTGAGTTTTTCATATTGATGTTTATGCTTTTCTATATCCGGGGGATACTTTGTCTTTTTTGACTCCTTATGTTGCTAGTAGCTTTGGAATTAGTCCCGAGACTCTGTCAAAATTGTTTTCAATTTCTACTCCTATCAGTGATTCGGCTATAGCTAGGTGGGTGTATAGAGGATTCCCAGTCACTATAGTGCATAAAATCACCTCCATAGGCCTTGTAGAGTTAGCCATGATTGACTTCGATAATATGCTTGGCATGGATTGGTTGTATGCGTGTTATGCTTCTATTAATTGTAGAACCCGTGCAGCGGAGTTCCTCTTTTCGGGTGAGTCAGTCTTGGAGTGGAAGGGGAATTTGGCCGTAACTGTAGGTCGTTTCATTTCATATCTTAAGGCCAGAAAGATAATTTCCAAGAGTTGCATGTATCATTTAGTAAGGGATAAGAATGTTGAGTCTGAGACCCTAACTATCCAGTCAGTTCCGGTGGTGCGTGAGTATCCGAAGGTCTTTCCCAATGATTTGCTAGGTTTTCCTCCCGAGCGAGAGATTATTTTTGTATTGACCTTCTACTCGACACACAACCTATATCTATCCCTCCTTACATAATGGATCTAGCTGAGCTAAAGGAGTTGAAGGATTAGTAGAAGGACCTATTAGAAAGGGCTTCATTTGACTAAGCAAATCTGCATGGGGTGCACCAGTGTTATTTGTCGGGAAGAAGGACCGTTCTCTTTTGTTGTGCATTGACTATCGGCAATTGAACAAGGTCACCGTTATGAACAGGTATCCTTTAACCAAGATTGATGATTTGATTGACCGGCTTTAGGGTGCCAAGTGTTTCTCAAAGATAGATCTCAGGTCCGGGTATCATCAGCTCAGAGTTCGGGAGTGTGATATTCCAAAGACAGCATTCAGGACGCGGTATGGTCATTATGAGTTTGTAGTTATGTCTTTGGACTAACAAATGCTCCTTCAACGTTTATGGACTTGATGAACTGGGTGTTCAAGATGTACCTGGACATGTTCGTGATCGTGTTCATTGATGACATCCTTATATACCTCGGAGCGAGGAGGAGCATGCCGCTCTTTGAGAGTAGTGCTTCAGACCCTCAAGGATCGTCAGTTGTATGCTAAGTTCAGCAAGTGCTAGTTTTGGTTGAACTCCATAGCATTTTTGGGCCATGTGGTATCGAGTGAGGGAATAAAGGTAGATTCTCATAAAATCGAGGCGGTGAAGAATTGGCCCAGACCGGTGAATCCTTCGAATATTTGGAGTTTTGTGGGTCTAGTTGGCTGCTACCAGAGATTTATTGAAGGGTTTTCATCCATGCAGCACCCTTGACCAAATTGACCCAGAAGAAGGTAAAGTTCCAATGCTCGGAGGCTTGTGAGAAGAACTTCTAAGAGTTGAAGACTCGACTTACTAGCGCACTGGTGTTGACCCTACCCGAGGGTACCGATGGTTTTGTGGTGTACTGTTATGCTTCGAGAATCAGACTCGGGTGTGTATTGATGCAGCGAGGAAAAGTGATAGCATATTCCTCTAGACAGTTGAAAGTCCATGAGATGAATTACCCAACACATGATCTTGAATTTACCGTGGTGGTATTTGCATTGAAGATATGGATACATTACTTGCATGGGTCCATGTGGATGTGTTTACGGACCACAAGAGCTTACAATATGTGTTCACACAGAAGGACCTCAATCTAAGACAAAGGAGGTGCTTAGAGCTACTCAAAGACTACGACATTAGTGTCCTTTACCATCCGGGTAAGGCTAACGTGGTAGAGGATGCACTTAGTAGGCTCTCCATGGGGAGTGTGTCCCATGTGGATGAGGGTAAGAAGGAGCTGGTGAAAGATGTCCATCGACTTGAAAGGTTGGGAGTTAGATTGGTCGACTCGACCGATGGCGGTGTAGTCGTGCAGAACGGATTAGAATCGTCCTTGGTGACTGATGTGAAAGCTAGACAAGATGAGGACCTATTTTGGTAAAGCTGAAAGAAGACGTTCGAAGTCAAAAGGTGGAGGTCTTCTCCCATTGGGGAGATGGTGTGCTTCGTTACCATGGTCACCTATGTGTTCCCGATATTGATTATTTAAGGAGCCGGATGTTGCATGAGGCCCATGGATCCAGGTACTCTATACATCCAGGTGCCACCAAGATGTATCACGGTTTGCGGGAAATATATTGGTGAAACGGCATGGAGAAGGATATTGCTAAATTCGTAGCCAAGTTCCTGAACTGCTAGCAAGTAAAGGTCGAGCATCAAAGGATGGGAGGCGTACTTCAGGATATTAGCATTCCCCCTTCAAAGTGGTAAGAGATTAATATGGATTTCATTACAAGCCTACCTCATACTCACCGACAGTATGATTCTATATGGGTGGTGATAGACAAGCTGACGAAAGTTGCTCATTTTGTATTGGTCAAAACCACGAACTCAACAGAGGATTATGCCAAGCTATATATCTGGGAGTTGGTTCGATTGCATGGAGTGCTCTTGTCCATCATTTAAGACCGAGGTACTCAATTCACCTCTTAGTTTTGGCGGTCATTCCAAAAAGGACTTGGTACTCAGGTCAAACTCAACATAACATTTCACCCGAAAGCGGATGGTCAAGCGGAGTGGACAATTCAAACTCTCGAAGACATGTTGAGAGATTGCATGATGAACTTTAAAGGTAGTTGGGATGATCACTATCCCCTTGATCGAGTTCGCTTACAATAACAACTATCACTCCAGCATTCAGATGGCACTTTCGAGGCTCTTTATGGGCGGAGATGTAGATCACTCATCAGATGGTTTGAGGTTGGTGAGGCAGCAATGATAGGGCCAGATTCAGTTCATGAGGCTATGATGAAGGTTCAGTTTATAAGGGACAGGTTAAAAACCGCTCAGAGTAGCCAAAAGTCCTATGCCGATGTTAGGAGAAGAGAACTTGATTTCGAGGTGGATGACTGGGTTTTCTCGAAGATATCTCCCATGAAGGGAGTAATGCGGTTCGAAAAGAAAGGAAAACTTAGTCCCCGCTATGTTGGCCCCTACCAGATTGTGAGAAGAATTGGCAAGGTGGCGTATGAATTAGAGTTGGCCTAAGAGTTATCTTCCATACATCCAGTGTTTCATGTATCTCTTTTGAAGAAATGTTTGGGAGATCCAGCTCTAGTAGTCCCGATGGACAGCGTGGGTGTAAAAGATAGCCTTAGCTATGAGGAGGTTCTGGTGCAGATATTAGATCGTCAGGTTCGGAGGCTAAGGAACAAGGAAATAACTTAAATTAATGTATTATGGAGGAATCAACATGTTGAAGGAGCTATGTGGGAAGCCGAAGCGGATATGATGGCTCGATACCCATATTTATTATCTACTGGCTCAGTTCCGACTTGAGGTATCAATTTTTCCCTATGACTCTATTTAGTTTTCATGTGCAGTTAATTTTTTCAATTTTCTTTTATATGTATGGATGTGTATGTGAAGCATGAGATAAGTTCAACTATGTGATATGAATCAGAGGTAGCCATTCCGTCAGTTTTCGGTTTAAATTATTAGTATTTTTTTGTAATGAGTGCATGTATTTGTTTTTCTTCTTGTTTCCAATATTCGAGGATGAATGTTCCCAAGGGGGAGATATTGCAATACCCCGAAGGTTCCTAAGATTAGACACGGGATCAAAATTTGAAGTTGGCTGAAAAGCTCAGAAAATATCATAGGACGGGTGACACAACGACTCGCGGTATCAAACCACAGGTCGTTGTATGCAATCGTGGTCTTGGAAGTCCTGGTGGGAGTGGTAACAACAGGCAATGTAAAGACTCATTGCTTGGAACAAAGAGCCATTTTTAACAGTCGTATGAAAGGCTGGACCTTTGCAGTTGCAGATACCATGGGTCATCCAACGACTCGTGGTCACCAGTCGTTGTTTGGTTGTTATAATTTCCAATGCACTTAACGGATGGTTACCATGACTCGTTGGAAGCAACCACGAGGTGTGGTGAGGCTCGTGGTAAGGAAGTTCAGGTTGTGAAGCGAGCTGGAAATGATTGATCTAACGACTCATCTTTTGTATCAACGGCTCGTCCTGTCGAGTCGTGGGAAGGATGTAAAAGTATGGCTTGAAGCAGTGGACTCAATGACTGGACAATACGAGTCGTTGTATCATGCAACGACTCGTGGGATCTGTCGTTGGTTCACCCAATTCAGTTTTTCAGGAAAATTTCATTAAGGGTATTTTCAACTTTTCTATGCTCTAGGACCCTAAACTACGTCGTTTTATGTATTTTTCTTAGCATGATAAGATAGGCTAAGTCCCCCTAACCTATTCATTCTCATGCATGCATAATTAAGAGGATTTTAGAGAGTTCAAGTATAGTTTCAAGCTTTTCCCTATCAATTCTCCCTTGGGCACTTGAAGGACCTTGAAATCTGATCTTACCCATGTATGTAGGGTTACGAATTGGTGTTTTCATTCACACCCATGCCCATTCTCTATTTATTTATGAAAATCTATTAAAAAATCTCATGGGATTTTGAATTCAACTTTTGTGAAAATTTAATGATTTACTAATGGGATATTATGATTCGTGATTTACATCATATTTTATGGATTTTGATCAGATTTTACAACTATTTTCGATTATAAAATCATTGATTTCGAGTTCTACTCAATTAAGCCTAATTGTGCATGATCTATGATGAATCGATTTATGATCTACACTTCAATTTTTTATATTAAAAACCAACATGATCTATGATTTGAAATATGGATTTATTCAAAATCCCAACATGATTTGATGATTTACCAGTTATATGCATGATCTTCAAGTATGTTGTTCGGCTGTCTGGATGACTACACGCAAGTGCACGTGGTCGAACAAGTAGTAAGTGGCTCAAGTAAGCCAAGTATCGATCCCACAGGGACTGG
>JACEIK010001950.1:161721-242066 GCA_018107945.1 Datura stramonium
AGCCAGCTTATAGAGTCATCAGCTCCTGTCATCCGGAGCTTGATATTCAGAGGTGTAGTTCATTTCCTTTTGTTGTACAGTATGGGTAGGCCGGGGCCCTGTCTCGACCATTTTATCAGTACTCATAGAGGCTTGCAGACTGTATATATACATCTCCCTGTGGTTAGTTGTGTCGATCGTGTGAGGCCGTGCGTCTTGTTTAGTTGTTTAGCATTGTTGATTGTGTTGGTCGTGTGGGGCCATAATCTGATAGTAATGGTTACCTTGCCGGTCATGTAGATATGTAGTGTTCCTTATGTTGAGTCACAGATGACTAGCCAGCATGGTGGCCCTGTCGGCCCGGATAGGTTCCTCGTTATAAGTATGTCTCTGGTTAGCTGTTATTATATTTACAGGTGGCTATAGGCCCAGTCGGCCGGAGGCTGTACTTACAGCCGTTATATAGTCCGTTGCTTCTAGAAATCTAAGATAGAGCTAGCCAGGCGCCAGATGTGCTTAGGCTCATCAGTTAGCAGTCCAGGTCCTACTAGGGCACCAGGTGCCAGTCATACCCCCCAAGGCGGAGCGTGACATAGTACAAGTTATAGTATAAAATAGTGTGGGATTCAAAAAAGTAACAGTCCGAAGCCCCGATTTTTTGCTCTTCAGTATGAATCATTCTGAGCAGTAGTGGTGCGAACATTAGAAGTAGTAAAGTGGTATCTCTAAGGATGTATGAATACCACGATCTATTGTACATTGGTGCAATGGTTCTTGTGTCCATCCATACAAAGAGTCTGACTTTTGCAATTTCTTCTGAATATTTCCACGACTCCAGTTATGGCTCGTACAATATTGGTACAACTAGTACTGAGAGTCATATGTTGCCTTCTTCTCAATTCACCCTTCTGACTTTCATTAGGGTTCTCAGTACGGCTCGTACAATCAAGGTACGTATCATACTGAGACTGGTACTTTGGTTGATTTTCTACACTTAAAGGATTCTTTTGCACCTCTTTGCTCCAACACTTATTTTTCCTAAAATCAAAGTAAAAGTGCCTTATATCCACATAAACATACCTAAGTCCATGCTATTTTCTCTGTTTTTAGATTCAAAAGTGTTGTAAACTCACAGCACATCAAAACTCAATCCACGCTATTTTGGTCCTTATAGGATCTCGAGGAGCTTTAGCAAGGTGGCCTATGTGTTGTACCTACCTATAGAGTTAGCATCGGCGCATGTAGTCTTTCATGTGTCCTTGTTAATGAAATGCATCGATGATCCGCCCTCACTCATGCCTTTGGAATGTGTGGGAGTGAAAGATATACTTTCTTGTGAGTATGTCCCAGCTGAGATTCTTGACTCTCAGGTCCATATGTTGAGGAATAAGGAGGTTACTTTAGTGAAAGTTCTTTGGAGGAATTAGCTTGTAGAGGGAGCTGCGTGGGATGCAGAAGTGTACATGATGGCCAATTATCTTCAACTCTTTCCTTCTACCTCAGTTCTAGCCTGAGGTAGTGGTTTCCTCCTTAGTATTCTATTCAATTTTATGTCCCTTAGTTGCTTTCATAATGCATGCATGTTTCATGAAATCTGTTCAGTTATATAACTCAGTCTAGAGTCAGTTACTCTATTCATATTCAATATTTATCTTTGAGTTTGGGATTAAAACTCTTCCATGTCTTTTCAACTTAGTATCGATTCGATGATGAATGTTCTCAAGGGGTAGATAATGTAACACCCCAAAAGTCAGTAAGATCAGAACCAAGACATGAAGTAGAAAACTAACAAAAAATTCTGAATCATCCATAGGACGACCCTCACCATGACTCGTGGTGAGGAGGTCCACCCCATGGGAGGCAATCATGGTCAACATGGCTAAGTCCAGGACTTTAGACAGCCTAGAAACCATGAGTCATGAGACGACTCGAGGTGACATAGGATGAGTCATCCTGAAGTCTTGTGAAAAAAAGTTTTGAAATATTCAAAATTGTTATAATAACCACAAGTGGCAATCATGACTCGTCAGAGGACACCACAAGTCATTGTACAAGTCATAGTATGAAATAGTGAGGGATTCTAAAAATAATAGTCTGAAGCCCCAATTTTTGGCTCTTCAGTATGAATCATTCTTAGCAGTAGTGGTGCAAACGTCAGAAGTAGTAAAGTGGTCTCTCTATGGATGTATGAATACCATGATCCATGGTAGGATACCACGATTCATGGTACGAGTCATGAGGTCTGGACGGGCATTTTTTCCAGTACAATTTTAAGGGTATTTTCTTAACTACTCACCTTTTTTACTCCTAAGCTACACTATTTTTGGATTGGAAGGGCATTAAAGAGAAATAGTCGACTTTCCTCTCTCATTTCCTCCTAAACTCTCAAAAACATATGATAGCAGTATCAAATCCTCTCAAGATAAGTTTAGGTCTTCTCCAAAGCTCTAACAAGGAAGTTTTCTTCTACAGGTATGTGGGACTTCAACAAGGGTTCCTTCCACCTTTGTGTCCCAATAGACTCTTAGGAAACTTTCAGATAAAGTAGTTCCGACTTAGTGTTAGGGCATAAATTTTCAAGTTATTAATATACTTTCAGTAAATAATCAAAAAATTATCAGTTAGGAGCACTACTTAGGGACGAGTATGCAGGGGCTTAGTGCACCAAAATTTTAGAACTACGTGCCTCTATAGGTTATTAGACAGAATGGGCCTTAGTTAGTGATCACACCAGCCATGATTTTATACCCTGGTAAGGTATATTGGGTCCTATTGATGGGGTATATACATCGAACTCTAAGTTTAGCTTACGTGGTTAATTGTCGGTTAATAGACTATTCCAAAGTATAGTTATAGTCTTCAGTTACTGTCTTAGATTTAGCTTTCAGTGCATGGACATGACCTTAAAATCAATTTTACTTATACTTTTCAACATTTTCTGATTGTCATAGGGTCATCGTACATTATTTCAGTTATACTTTTTAGATTTTAGTAGCATTTTTTATCCTTTGGTTGCATGCATACCTCACGTACTCAGTACATTCATAGTACTGACCACATACTCTTGTGCTATATCATTTAATAATATAGATTCATGTATTTAGGCGCAACACCATAGTTAGACTAATTCAAGTGTTTACCAGCAGTTGTCAGTGGTGAGTCCCCATCCTTCTAGGATCGGAGTTATCCTATATTCATTTTTTCTATATCCTTGGGTGACTTTCATACATTGGAGTTAGCTAGGGACTTGTCCCAGTAGCTCATTAATTAGTAGAGGCTTTTAGACAGAGTAGTAGTAGTTTCAGTTTTATGACTCAATGTTATTTATCATTTTCTTCCATTATTCATAAATGAATGTTTTACAATTTAGTTAGCTCCTTATTAGCTTCTATATAATCTTATATCATGTTAGAAATATGACATGCCATGTGTTAGCTTGGGGTCACTTGTGGCTATAGGCATCCTGACGTGTCTTGGGTATAGACTCGGGTGATGACAGGGGGTTGGATTTTAATGCATGTTTCTTGTATTTATATTCTCGCATTATTCACATCGTTCTCTGCATTGTATTTGCTTTTTTTCATGGGAGTTTTGCACTAAATTTATGGTGTTTTGGAAGGGTGGTGGTTTTAACTTCTCTAACCTTTAAGGCTTGAGTTTATTTGCTAATGAGTTGAGTAATGGTTTGTGGATTTTATGCATGGCCTTCCCATTCTCGATCTGTGCCTAAATTTTGGAAAATGTGAAGTTGAAATCCAGTTTCCATTGTTGGGGTCGGAGGTTCCTACTGGGGAAGACAATTTCCATTGCAGCGGGATCCTTTCTGCTGCAATAGATTTTCTAGAACAGACCCTTTCTCATTGTAGCGAACTCAACGTGGCGGATGCCCATCCATTGTAGGGGATACACCTTAGGTTGAAATTCGTGTATTCACTAACTTTACTTGAGCACAGTTCTTTCTATTCCCTTGTTGAATAACTTGTTTTAATACCCCAAAGACCCTAAGATTAGACTCGGGAGTTGAAATGGAGAAAACATGGTTTTCTGCACCAGGTCACAGGACGAGTCATCCAGTGACTCGTGGGGAGGAGTTTGGACTGGGTTGGAATTTTGAGTTTTGAGGTAACCATGGGTGTGGCCACGAGTTGTGGTCAGCACAAGGATTTGTTAAGGGGTCCGTGGTCAAGAATTGACAGAAGATCGAATATTTTTTTGGAAGTATCCCTGACAGGTTGTCACCACGAGTCATAGGGTACACCACGAGTTGTGGTGTCCCTCATGGAGACTAGTGGTGATGAATTTCTGGTTCAGGCAATGAGAGCAGACCACGAGTCATGGTGAAAGGGCACGAGTCGTCCAGTCCCTCTTTGGGACTAGCAGTGTGTTTTCCCTGCAAATTTATTAAGGGCTTTTCTGTAATTCTAAGCTCCTAAGGCCTAAACTACGTTATTTTAAGCTTATACTAGTGTGTTTTAAAAGGGGTAAGTTCTTTCTAGGCCTATTCACTTCAATGCACGCAAGCCTAGAAACTCGTAAGGGTGATCAAGCCTAGATTCCTCAAGTTCTTCCCCAAAATTTCCATTGGGCAATGAAGGAATTGAAGTTTTTAAATCAGATTTCTACAGGTGTGTAAGGCTATAAAAGGTTGTATCCATCCACTCCCATGCCCAATCCCTCTTCAATTCATGAAATTCTAGTTGATGAATCTATGGGGTTTTAACCCGATATGTGAATTCTCTAAGTTTCAATCTTGGGTATGATCTAAACATGTTTCTAATGTTGAATTATGGTTAATGGACATATTTTACAATATTTTCAATTATAAGTTATGTTTCAAGTTTTATAAATTATGATGTCCATCCATGAAAGTTCATGAAAGTTGAGATCTATGAAATATATATTCAATCATGATGTGATGTATATGAAGAAAGTATGATTTCGAATTACCCATTTCTATGTTCATGTATTCGAATGATCAAGTCTATGTCAAGCATGTTTAACTGTTGGGCAATCCCATATGATCAAGTATGTTTCATGAATTTATCTAAACTTCATATATTTTTAGCTTACCATATGATTTTTAGAGTCTAGACTCCCACTATATTCAGCTTGTAGTATGGTTTGACCGCAAGGCTCCTCATGTTATGACTTCATATTTATGCATGTATATTATTAGTCAGCTTCATCATTAGACGATGTTTCAGCTTCGTTGAAAAACAATCGAGAGAATATGCATATTTTTGGGAGTAGTGTCTAGCATTGAGTAGGCTAAGGGTCAGTCAACCCTATGCCTAAGAACTACGCGCCAACGTAGGTATGTGCAGATTATTTGGGGACCTCCCTTATGAGCTTCCCCTACACCCAAGGTTCCTTTTGCTTGATATCGATATCATGGTAGCGTCCATAGCCCTGATTAAGCTTTGGACGGCTCTTCCCACTTTAGTGTGATAGTCGGGACCATGTAAGCTCTATCATGGTAATGTCAGTTATATGAAGAATCTCCCATTGTACCTCATGATTTCAGTTATGCATGTTCATCAGTCATGTTATTATGTTTTCAACAAGTTTGACCCAATGTTTCATTTTACTTATGATTATCAGTTTTTAGCTTTGGGTCATTCGATTTAGTTATGATATACAGTTATGTTCAGATCATGATTTCAGAAAATAGCATACAAGCCCTCTCTCATAATCTTAGGTTGATTATGTATCATAATATGCATGATTTATGGTTTACTTAGCAATTTTACTTACCTTAGGTACTCGGTACATTACACCTACTAACCACATACTCTATGTTGTATCATTTCATGATACAAGTTCGGATATTCAGACTCAGTTCATTATTGGACAGACCCATAACATTAGCGCTTATCAACTAGAGTGGTGAGTCCTCATCTTTCAAGGGCCCTCCCGTTTCAGTTGTAATTAGTACTTTCAGTTTCAGACTTTAGTGAGTTAGTTGGGGTCTTTTCCCATCAACTCGTCAGTAGTAAAGGCTTTTCAGACATAGCAAGTAATCTGCTTTGGTCTTGAATTATGTATTCGATGTTATAAGATTATCAGACTTCCTCTATATTAATTATGTTAATCTTCCGCTTTATTATGATTGAGTTAGATGTCATGTTCATTCCATGGGTCGACTTGCAGCCTCTCGGGGTTCTTTCTCCTATGTCTCGATCCGAGCCTATGTTTGGGTTGTGACAAACTTGGTATTAGAGAATTAGGTTTTGAAGTGTTGTGACAAACTTTGTATTAGAGAATTAGGTTTTGAAGTGTTCTAGGGTGTCTAAAATTCGCATTAAGTAGAGTCTTTTTCATTGGTGTAAAGCGCGCCACACTTATGACGAAGAGGCTACGAGACGTTTAGAAAATGTTCCCTTCTTTCATCATCTATGTCGTGAGATGAAATTTCTCTCTCTATCCTTCTAACTCGTGCTATACGTGTTACAGAATCATGCCTTCTCCCCGAGTCAATGGGATAAGAAATGGAAACTGGAACAACCACGAGAATGGAAATGGAGATGGGCAGCAGCAGGCCCCACCAGTCCATGAGGAGCATGTACCCGAGATGGTTTCCCATGTTGAGTTCAGGGCAGAAATTCAAATGCTAGCTTAGGCCTTGGTCGCCCAGGTCAATCAACACGCGATTGCGCATGTCCCTCCAAACGGGGATGCAGCAGCGGCATGAGTCAAAGATTTTCTGAGACTGAACCCTCCAGAGTTTCTTGGCTCAAAGGTGGACGAGGATCCCATATGAGTTTATTGATGAGGTTCATTCCCAGATCTTTGGGGTGACTAGAGAGGAGTGCGTCAATCTACCCTCGTATCAGTTGAAAGGGGTTGCGAACATCGTGTTCAAGCAATGGAAGGATAGTAGGGCAGTTGGAGCAGGCCCTATTGGTTGGGATGAGTTTTATGCCGCATTTTTGTATTGGTTCTTCCCTCGTGAGATGAGGGATATTAAAGTAGCCGAGTTTGTGAATCTAAAGAAAGGAAAAATGACAGTTTAGGAGTATGCCTTAGAATTCACTCGCTTGTCCAAGTATGCACCTGAGATGGTGTCTTATCAGAGAGCCTGACTGAGTTGGTTCGTGCATGGCATAGCAAACTACATGGTCACCACTTTCCGAATCGTGATTATTCTTCAGGACATTGACTTTTCTCGGATAGTCTTGTACACCTAGTAGATGGAGGCCGTACAGATGAGTGAGCAGGAGAGAAAGGCCAAGAGGGCCAAGACTAATAGCTTAGGATTCTCCCAATAGAGACCTAGTGGGCACCGCCAATAGTCCCACCAGAGGTCTTCAGCTTCAGAGCCTTCAGCTATAAGTGTGCCATCCGGATCCAGGAGATAACTAGAGGGGACGACCATCAAGCTCTTGAGGTTAGGGTAGCAGACCCATAAAGACCAGCACTCCAAGGTGTAGCAGATATGGCCGGAGACACATGGGTCAGTGCTTAGCAGGTTCAGGTGTTTGTTTCAGGTGTGGGAAGCTCGAACATATTCTTAGGGATTGCCAGTAGCTAAATAGTGTCATGATAGTGATCGAGGCCCAACCTCCAGTTCAGTAGCTCCACTAGCACGCCTAGCCCAGCAGGGGGCATCTACTAGTGCGGGTGGTGATCAGCATCAATACAGATTCTATGCCCTAGCATCTTATCAGGACTAGGAGGTCTCCCAAACATAGTCACTAGTATGTTATGAGTATTCCACCTTGATGTATATGCGTTGTTAGATTCAGGGGATACTTTGTCTTTTGTGATGCCCTATGTTTCTAGTAGTTTTGGAGTCAATCTCGAAATCTTGTCATAATCCTTCTCAGTTTCTATTCTAGTCGGTGATTCAGTTATAGCTTGACGGGTATATAGAAATTGCCCATCACAGTTCTTCAAAAAGTCATCTCAGTAGATTTAATAGAGTTATCCATGACCAATTTTGATGTAATCTTCGGCATGTACTGGCTACATGCATGCTATGCCTTAGCCAATTGTAGAACCCGTGCAGTAGAGTTTAGATTTACAGTTGAACCAATTTTAGAGTGGAAGGATACTTCAGTTGTGCTTGTAGGTCGCTTCATTTCCTACCTTAAGGCAAGAAGAATGATTTATAAAGGTTGCGTGTATCATCTAGTTAGGTTCAAGGATGCTACATCTGAAACCCTAACTATCTAGTGTTTTTCCGTAGTGTGTGAGTATCCAGAAGTGTCCCCAAATGATTTACCAAGAATTCCTCCCAAGTGGGAGATTGATTCTGGTATTGATCTTCTTCTTGATACGCAACCTATATCCATCCCTCCTAACAGAATGGCTCCAGTTGAGCTAAAGAAGTTGAAGGAGCAACTGAAAGACGTCTTAGATAAGGGATTCATCAGAACAAATCCCCATAGGGTGTGCTAGTTCTCTTTGTCCTCAAGAAGGATGGTTCTCTTTGGATGTGCATTCATTATCGACAACTAAACAAAGTTACCATCAAGAACAAGTATCCTCTCCCCAGGATTGATGATTTGTTGGACCAGCTTCAGGGTGCCAAGTGATTTTAAAGATAGACCTCAGATCGGTATACCATCAACTCAGGGTTCGGGAGGGTGACATCCCGTAGACACCCTTCAGGACTCGGTATGGTCACTATGAGTTTCAAGTTATTTCTTTTGGACTACTAATACTCCTACAACATTTATGGATTTAATGAATAGGGTTTTTAAGAAATACGTGGATATGTTCGTGATTGTGTTCATAGATGACATCCTTATATACTCTCAGAGCGAGAAGGAGCATGCCACTCATTTGAGGGTAGTGCTACAGACTCTTAAGGATCGCCAGCTTTTTGCTAAGCTCAGCAAATGTGAGTTCTGGTTGAACTCAGTGGCCTTTATGGGTCATCTGGTGTCAAGAGACGGTGTACAGGTGGACTCTCAAAAGATAGAAGCAGTGAAGAATTGTCCTAGAAAAGTGAGTCCATCGAAAATTAGGAGTTTCTTAGTTTTAGCTTGTTATTATCGGAGATTTGTTGAGGGATTTTCATCCATTGAAGCCCCATTGACTAAATTGACAGAGAAGAAACTGAGGTTTCAATGGTCGGAGGCTTGTGAGAAAAACTTTCAAGAGTTTAAACCTCGACTCATCTTAGCACAGGTGTTGTCACGACCCAGACATAGGCCCAAATTGAGATACGGGACAGTGAGCCCCGAGAGACTCCAAGTTGACCCTTTGTATGAACATACATCTAACTCAATCAAATAAAGCAGAAGACTTAACATAGTAAACATAGAGGAAGTCTAATCATAACAAAATATCGAAATCGGAATTCACTTCAAAAATGACAACCTGATCACTATATACCATCTGAAAGCCTCGGTCACATCTGATGGGTTGATGGGAAAACAACCCCGACTAACCCGACAAGTTTGAAACTGAAAAAAATATAAGATAACTGGTAACGAATGGTCCTTGAGAGATGAGGACTCACCACTGAATCTGGATGCTAACTCTGGAGAACTGGCTAGTGACAGGGTTGAGTCTGAAGATGGGATCCTGTATCATAAAATAATACATCATAGAGTATGCGGTCAGTACATGGAATGTATTGAGTATGCAAGATGAGTAAAATGGACAGTTAAAATATATAAAAGTTCATAAGAGTAGGACAACATGACCGTAACATAAATATCATAATGCAAATGTAAGACTCAAGGTTTTCAAAACATTCGTAAATCATTTATAATCATAATCATAAGAGAAATGCTTTATTAAACATGACTTGAGACAAAGTATATAATCATAATCATACATAAATCATGAGCAACGGTGGGAGATTCTTATAATCGACTCACCCCATATGAGCACATATGGAACTCCACATGTAAACCCCTAGTAGGGAGGGTGTTCCCACCTTGAAAAGGGTATAACCATGAAATAGGCGTGATATCACTCATGAAAGGCCCATTTGGGCAAAAGGCACAGTCACAAAGGAGGTCCCATCATGGCTACATAGGTGCATAGTTCTGAGAGTCGGGGTATGCTTGGACCCTGGGTCTACTCGGTGTTAAATACTACTCCCAAAATATATATGGTGCTCATAGGATAATATACATGAAATTCATAGGCTAGTTAAAATCATGATAATCATAGCATGCTTTAAATACCCGAACTAGCCATGAATGTAAGGCTCGTGAGTCGGCCATAATCATAGATCATAAATCATGAAGTTCATGCATACTTGTAAAACATGTATATACTTGGTACTCATAAATATGATTATCATTTGAGAGAAATCATATCATAAGTCATAAATTGTAATGGGTTAATAACACTAAAATCGAAGTAGAATAATAAATTGATTTATCATGATACATACATAATGGGCATAGTTTTGTACAAAATTTAAATATAAATACTTATTAAATCACCCCATGATTCGTAAAATATGAATTTATACATGAGAGAAACTAACCCATAGGTAGATCATAAGGATTTCATAAAATTTGGGATAAAACCCTAGAGAATTATCAATAGAATTTCATGAATTAGAGGGAGATTGGGCATGGGTGTGATCAAATTCGCCCATTCATAACCCTACATACATGTGAAAATCAAATTCTACAACTTCTCTAATTGCCCAAGGAAGAATTGAGAAGAACTTAGAGAAAATTGAGGTTGACCACCTCTCTAGACTTCTACACTTGCATGTATGAATAGGACTAGCTTAGAATAAACTACTCTTAAAACTCACTATACATAGCTTAAAACGACATAGTATTAGGACTTAGGAACATAGGAATTATGAGAAAGCCCTTACTAAATTTGTAGAGAAAAACTGACTGCCAGTCCCAATGAGGGACTAGATGAGTTGTTGTCTAAGGCCATGACTCGTGGCCACCAACTGTCATGCACATGATATGTTGTTGGTTTACAGTACTTTCGACGCTCAAAACTAAGAAAAACGCATGAACTTAGATATTTTTATGTGGATATAAGGCACATTTCTTTTTATTGCATGATGAATTGATGTTGGACCTAAAAATTGCAAAAGAAAGCATGAAAGATGGAAAATAGGCTTAATGTACAGACCACAATATAAACCGTAGGAAGGACCTACGAGTCTTATTGAGGGCCATGAGAAGATGCAGAAGGATTAAGAGGTAGAGAGGCAATGTACGAGTCACATTACGAATCATACCAAGCAGGTACGAGTCGTGATTAAGAAAACATGACAAAATTCAGAAAAGTTGCATAAAGTGCTGACTCCTGCTATGGAAGGAATTTACGACCCATGGGAAGAAAGTACAAGTCGTACCAATACGGTGGTGTTGAACTTCAAAAGATTTCCAAAGTTTCATAATTAAACTACGGGAGCTCAGTACAGGTCGTATCAAGGAGGTAAGAATCATACCTTGATCCAACACTTAGCCGAAATTCATTTAATAATGAAAGGCACGATAGGCAGCTACGAGTCGTAGGAGGATACTACGGATCGTACCTTGGTTCGTGACGACAGCGGCAACAGATATGGAAATTCATCTAGTTAGTCTAGGAAAAGGATTCTTGTGTCTATATAAGTACATTTTTAGGTTTTATTTTTCTGGAGTCAATCAGATAACAATAGACAAGCGACACAAGTAAGGGAAAGAGAGGATTGAGTTGATTAAACTTGTGATCAACCTTTTCTTGAATTTATCTTGTTCTTGCTACTTGTTTTTAAATATTTTTTGGAATAATTGAAGGAAGTGTTTTTCTCAATCATTATTGTAAGTATTGATTTTTATTGTTAATCATGAATATAAATCACAACCTTACAACTATGAGAGGCTAAGACCTCCATAACTAGGGTTGTGGGAACCATGGTGAATTAACAAGCTAGGGTTACACAAAGTTCTCTTAAAATCAATACAAACACTTATATTGTATTCTCTTCATGCTTAAATATTTCTTCATGGTGCACAACGTTAGGAAGTGCCCGAATTCTTTACTTGCTTTGGTCGAAGAGGTAGAGATTAGGAAAAGAGAATTACAACAGAGCCTTGATTTTGATAATCATTGTATTAACTTGATGTATTAACTTGAGTTGTGGTCACAGGATAGTTAAATCTAGAACTTAGTGATAATAGATAGTTTGAAACCGCTGATGAGACTTGGTCGAGTAATTTAGTGGCAGTCATTCAATAGGGACTAATGGTCATTTGAATGAACCTAAGTTATCAGTTCTATAAGTAAGTATTGGTGATAAGTGTCATGCCTCAAAGTAGTTATGAACCCATGGGGAACACAAACCCTAATTATTCTTTTATATTAATTCAACACTAGAATTTTAATATTTGTTTTTATTATTGATTTTCTTTTAGAATCCCCTTATTTTGAAGTAAGTACCTTATAAGTTCATTTATCGGCTATAATCTAGCTCTCCCGATTCCCTGTGGATCGACCCAACCTCTAGATGGGTTCTTTAATTACAATTTCCGCTTGTCACTTCAGTAGGAGGTGTGGTTTGAGCGTTATCAAAAGTGGCGCTGCCAGTGAATACGACTGAATCTGTCAGGTTGCATCAAAGGAAAGCTTTCACTCAAATATCCAAATGGACCATAGCAAGCTTCAAACACCTGTGGGAGAAATTGTGATTAATGATACTTTGGCAGCCGTGATAATGATTTATGAAGAGTATGGAAACCCGTAATACACAAATACAGCCATGCCTCTTTTAAATGGGATAGGGTCATATAACTTCAGACCAAAGAAGTTAAACCTGACTTAAAGAACCGTTCAACACCGCCGGCTAAAAGCATTCGTGGAGGAGCCACCACCCTGAGCTAAAAGTGCTACTCTCATCTCGTATGCATTCTTGGAGAAACACTTTGACGGTCATCATTGCAGTGAACTTATTAGATGAGCAGGTGGAAGCCTTGGTGAGCATTTTGAAGAGATACAAGAAGGCAATTGGCTAGACCATAGCTAACAACATTGGAATCCCACCAGGAATATGCACCCATAAGATCCAAACTTTGAACCGTGACATCGTAAGCGTATATAGAGAATCAGCCGCGCCTGAACCCTCCAATGCAATGTTTTCAAAAGGAAATTATCAAGTTGTTGGATGCTGGGGTGATTTATCCTATCAGCGATACCAATGGGTAAGTCCCACAAGTGCATGCCAAAGAAGGGAGGAATTATAGTGGTGCCCAATGAAAAGAATAAGCTAATTCCAACACGACCAGTCACAGGATGGCATATATGCATGGATTACACGAAACTCAATTGCTGTACCCAAAAAGACCATTTTTTGATGCCATTTTTTTATCGTATACCGGATAGACTTGGTGTGAAGCAGGTGTGGTACTATTTCCTTGATGGATATCTAGGGTATAATCATATCACTATTTCTCCGCATTTATTAGAGAACACAACATCTCAAGGCCATATGGGACCTTTGCCTTCAGAAGAATGCCATTTGGAGCCAGCGAATGCACTAGCCACTTTCCAAGATTGTATGATGTCCATCTTCGCATGGTGGAGGACACAATTGAAGTATTTATGGATGATTTTTCGTTGTAGGTGATTCACTTGGAATCATGCTCAATAAGTAGGCAGAGTACTGAAAAGATGTAAAGAAACAAATCTGGTCCTAAACTAAGAAAATGTCACTTTATGGTTAAAGAGGGAATAGTGTTGGGACACGTATCATTAGGAAAGGGGACGAGGTGGACAAAGCAAAGATCGAGGTTATAGCAAGTGATTGCCACCCCTATTTTCGTAAAAAGGAGTCAGAATCTTTTAGGACATGCAGGATCTATAGTGCTTTATCAAGGACTTTTCAAAAATTTCACAGCCCTTGTGCAAAGGCTGGAGAAAGAGGTAAAGTTCGTGTTTGATAAGGCATTTTTGAAGGTGTCTAAATGCTTGAAGGAAAAGTCACCCACTACTCCTATCATCATAGATCCAAACTGGCCTCTTCCTTTCGAGGTGATGTGTGACGCCAGAAGTGTCGCTCTTGGTGTTGTATTAGGACAAAGGAAAGCAAAGATCTTTTTTTTTTTTTTTTAATCCAATCTATTATAAAGCAAAACAATCAACACAACCTAGAAAATTATACAAACCACAAAACAAAAACTAGTGGCGGTGGTCTTTGAATTTTAAAATTCCCAAGAAATATTTTTCTGAAATAGGGTGATTATTCATACGCACTATGCCGCGTTAAGATATCGATGTCCAAGAAGGCTGCCAAGCCCTGTAGATTGATTCTGTGTAAGCTGCTCAAAGAATTAGAGTTTGGAGGTGAAAGACCGAAAGGGAATGTAAAAATCAGGTGACGATCATCTATCCAGGCTTGAGTCTTAAGCAAAGGAGAGGATGGAGTTTGATATCAATAATTCCTTTTCCCGTACAAACAGGTACTAGCTACATCACAGACTCGATTCCTTGGTTTGTCGACTTTGCAAATTACTTGGTTAGTGATGTGATACCAAGACCTAACTCGAAGAGAAAAAGAACTTTTATTCGATACCCACAGTATTGCTGGGATGAGCCATATTTATTCAGCAATTGTGCAATGAGTCATTCGTAGGTGTGTCCCTTAAGTAGAGATGCCGAGCATTCGGGAGGCATGTCACCATCACTAGTTTGGTGTCATCATATTGGTGTTAGAATGGAACATAAAATTATACAATGTGGATACTTCTTGCCCTCCATTCATCAAGATGCGTATGATTTCTACAAGTCTTGTGATCAATGCCAAAGGCATGGTAATATCACTCGTAGACATGAGTTACCACTAATGCCCATCTTGGAAGTAGAGTTGTTTGATGTGTGGGGATTGGAATTCATGGAACCATTCGTTAGCTCATATGGAATGAAGTATATTTTGGTGGATGTGGATTATGTCTCCAAATGGGTGGAGGCAATTGCCCTACCTAAACAATAAAGGCAGCAGAGTGACAACATTCCTTAGAAACATATCTTTGCCAGTTTGCACTCCTGTGGTTATTATCAGTGATGGTGAATCTCACTTCTGCAATCGCCAAAACCTTGTTTGAAAAATATATGCTCAAGCATAAGGTGGGCACACCTTACCACCCTCAGTCGAGGACAAGTGGAAGTTTCGAACAATGAATTCAAGACCATCCTGGCCAAGACAAGAATACTACCCGAACAAAGATTAACAAGTGAAGCTCGATGATGCACTCGTGCACTTACATAACAAAATAATAAGGCATTCCCATTGGTTCATATATCCATACCAGCTTATTTATGTAAAAGCATGCCACTTACCAGTTGAACTAGAGAGCATAAGGCATTATAGGCTTTGCTGAACATGAATTAGAACGAAGCGGCTGTTAAGACTTGTAACCAACTTAATGCTGGGATGAATTTCTGACTTAAGGATTATGAGATTGCAGCCATCTATAAAGAGAGAATAAAGATCTACCATGACAAAATATTAAAAGAAGGAGTTCAGCCCAGGTAATTTGGTCCTACTTAATTTAAGACTTCGATTGCATCATGAGAAGTTCAAATCTAGATGAATGGGACCTACAGCAGTGCAAGTATCTCCGTATGGTGCGGTGGAACAGCGAGAATTGAGAAGGAAAAAGATTTAAAAGTAAATGGATAAAGAATAAAAAGTGTATCTGGGAGATGAGGAAGAATTAAAAGAATAGAGGAATTATATGTTGATGATGCTTGAGGAGACACAAAATTCACGTTGTGCGGTGACGCAATTAGCGCTGCATGGGCGTAAACCCATGGAGATGACAGGAGCGCCTAGTGCGCCAGAGGTATGTTCTCTTCAAGTATGATCTTTTATATGATGATTCAGGGACGAAGCTAACTTTAAAAAGGGGATGGGTGTACTTCTTATTTTTGGGATTTTGGTTCGGTTCCGAGGGTTTTTCCAAAGGTTTCTTTTTGTCCGTGCATGCTGTCTAGTAGAATCGACATGTGTAGGATTTTTATTTTTAGTTTAAGATTTTGTTTTTAATTATAAAGTATCTTAAGAGTACTCATCCAATAAAAATGCACTAGTTTTTGTTTTTGAAAAAAAAAATTGACCTTGTTTAAAAAATTTCTAATACATTAGCTATGTATTTGTGAGAACATGCATGATTGCTATGGATCTTTAGATGTCATTTATTTTGTCGCATGAGTAGTTCTGTTAAGCCATGTATAAACCAGACAGGTGAGGTGAAAATAGTTCATGTACTATGTGTGAGTGAGGTATATTAGTCGGTTTGTGATTGTTGAAGATCTAGAACTTTCCGGGTTGGTCTCTGCATAGGCTAAGGATGGCTATTGGATGGGATATGATCATAGGCCATTATTTGTTTAGCTCACTTTTTAGCCTATATTACCCTACCAAAGAGCATGAATCCATTGATCCCAAGTTTGAGCCTTAATAGACCATATTTCTTTAATTTACCGATTAACCGTCCCCATTTTTCTGTAATGAACCTATTGCGCCCGGTCCTTCCTTTTGAAATTGTGAACCTCAACATAAGAAAAATGCTTAGGTTAAGGGTTGTTGTAGGGTGCATAAAAGGTGGGAATGGAAGAACGAAAAAGAAAGAAAAAGAAAGAAATGGTGGAAAATGAGGTGTGGTTAGATGAAAAGAAAAGGATGAAAAATGTTGTAAATGTTGAAAAATAAAGCTCAAAGAAATTTTGAAAATTCTGAAAAACTCGTGGAAAACTCACCACCCCATGCAAATGTGAATAAAAAGGAGAAAAAGGGGAAAAAGGAATGAAAGAATAAAAGGGTGAATTAGGTGAATGGTGTAGAATATGTATGTAGTGCCAAGGTAGGAATAGTCACTTATAAAATCTTCCATATTTATCATGTCAATCCCCGAGCCTCGCATTGTCATGATCAAGTCCTATAGTGATCCTAACCCGACCATCTGAAAAACAAAGCTGAGAAAATAAGGACAAGCCTATGGTATCTGACACATAATACTTGTAACTTCTTTGAGAGAGTTAGCGCTTACTTGCTTAGTCCTGTCATGTTTGACATTTTACATCTGAGTGGGGACTTCATTTGTGTGAGGGCACATGATTATGTTGCTTTTTACCGTTGGTTTGTAGTGGAAACATTGGTGATTACTTTATTACCTGTTGACCGATGAATGACATTTGATGCCCTGTTTATGATGTTTGAGGTTGATTGTAATACATTAGCGGATGGCTCCTATGAGAAAGGGTCAATAGTGTTTGTATAGAAAGTGCAAAGTTATGTTTAAATCTGGTCGTAGTATCTAAGTCTATTTTCTAGTTAAGTGTCACATTTAGTTTTTCTTTTCTTTGCTTGAGGACATGCAAAAGTCTTTGTTGAGAGTGTTGATGTGTTGTAGGTTTGCCAACACTTTCGACGCCAAAACTAAGAAAATAACATGAGCTTAGGTATGTTTATGAGGATATAAAGAACTTTTCCTTTTATTGCAGGATGAATTGATGTTGGACCTAAAAATGGAAAAAGAAAGCCTGAAAGATGAAAAATAGGCTTAATGTGCGTATTATCAGCATTTTAACCATAGGAAGGACCTACAACTCGTACTCGAGGGCCATGAGAAGCTGCGTATAAGCCAAGAGGAAGAGAGACAATGTATGAGTCTCAGTACGAATCATACTGTTGGTATGAGTCATGATGAAGAAATCATGACAAAATTTAGAAAAGGTAATAAAGTGCTGACTCCCTCTCCGTAGTAATGTACGACCGTGTGCAGTACGAGTTACCATGATGGTTGTGTTGAACTTAGAAGAATTTCAAAGTTTCAAAATTAAACTACGGGAGCTTAGTACGGGTCGTATGAAGTAGGTACATATTAAAAATTCTGATCCAACACTAGCCAAAATCAATCAACAATGCAAGTTACCATTGAGCACGCCTACAAGTCGTAGGGAAGTCACATGCATTGTACCTTGGCTCGTGAAGACAAGTACCCGCTATGGAAATTCATCTAGTTAGTCTAGGAAAAGGATTCTTGTGTCTCAGAGAAATATGTTTCAGGTTTTATTTTTCTTGAGACAATCAGATAACGCATAGACAATAAGCGACACAAGTAAGGGAAAGCGAGGATTGAGTTGATTAAAACTTTTTGATCAACCTTTTTCTTGAATTCAACTTGTTCTTTCCACTTGTTTACAGATTTTGTGGAGAAATTGAAGGAAGTGTTTTTCTCAATCATTATTGTAAGTATTGATGTTTATTCTTAATGATGAATGCAAATCACAACCTTACAACATTGAGAAGCTAAAACCTCCATAGCTAAGGTTGTGGGAACCATGGTGAATTAACAAGATAGGGTTACACAAAGTGATCTTAAAACTAATTCAAATACTTATATTGTATTCTTCATGCTTAAACGCTTTTTAATGGTGCAATGTTAGAACTGCCCAAATTCTTTACTTGCTTTGGTCGAAGAGGTAGACATTAGAAAAGTAATTACTACGTAGCCTGATTTTGATAATCATTGTATTAACTTGAGTTGTGGTCGCTAGATAGTTAAATTCGAACTTAGTGATAATGGATAGTTTGAAACCTAAGCCATGAGACTTGATCGAGTAATTGAGTATAGTCATTCAATAGGGACTGATAGGTCGCTTCTGAATAAACCTATGTTATCGCCTTCTATAAGTAAGTATTGGTGATAATCATGAATGTATACCCAAAGAAGTTATGAACTCCATAGGGAATAAAAACCCTAATTATTCTTTGATATTGACTCAAAACCAGAATTTTAATATTTGTTTTTATTATTTATTTTCTTTTAGAATCCCCCTATTTTGAAGTAACTACCTTACAAATTTAGTTATCGGCTATAATCCAGTGTCCCTATTCACTTTGGGATTGATCCAAACCTCTAGTTGGGTTCTTTATTGACAACGTCCGATTCTCACTTCGCAAGAGGTGTGGTTTGAGAGTTATTACTACACTACCACAAACTAAGCTCTGGTTACTAATGGGAACGCCACGAGTCGTTACTGGTTACCACTGGGCCCTCTACACATCCATAATATCAAGAGAGGTCACCACGGGCGACACAACGACTTATTATGCTTCCCAACAAATCATGGTGAGGATCCTTTAAGTGCATTGTCCCATGCATCCTCCTCCATCGTCTATCCCTTACCACGGGTGACCTAATGGCCTTTCTTCCTTCTTGGGGCTGATCGCGACTGTGGTCACACCCATGGTCATCCCACTGGAAATTTCCATCAAATCAACACCCTCACCATGAGTCACTTAAGGACTCGTGGTCAACCTGCCGGGTCACATGACGACTCGTTCGTAATCCGGTGCGGAAAATTTTATTCTCTCGTTTCAACTCCCGGCATCTGATCTAGCGCTTTCAGGTATAACAGGTGTTGACCCTACCGAGGGTACCGATGGGTTTGTGGTATATTATAACGCTTCGAGGATCGCCTTGGTTGTGTACTCATGCAACATGGTAAGGTCATAGGCTATGCTTCAAGCAGCTCAAGGTCCATGAAAAGAACTACCTGACTCATGATCTTGAATTTGTGGTGATGGTATTTACATGAAGATTGGGAGACACTATTTACTTGGAAGGAAGTCAAGAGACTTGTTGTTGTCTTGTGGTTGATTGTGGTATTTCTGCATATTTAGATGATTCTACGTAGAGGAAACAAGAGGAGTTTACTCCTACTTTAGCCGATAACATCTCTAAGAAAGGGTAAGTAGTTCCCTTTTTTGGATTTCTTTAAGTTTATGAGGTTATGACTTGGAGAATGTTGTAGTATTGTGTTGGTGTTTCTTTGTGTGTTTTTGTGGCATGTTGCTGCCCAATTTTTGCAGTACTTTGGTGAAGTTAAGTTGCTGCTTGTTGGGTTTGTAAATTTGATTCTGAAGGATCCTTAAGGAGTAGGCTTGAAAGGATGATTTTCGGCAAAATTAGGAGTCGACGTCTCCAAGGTATGTAAAGGCGCCCCTTTCCTTGTTTTCAAGCACGAAATCTTGTTATTGAAAGGATCAATTTCCCATGTTCTTAAAATCTATTGAGGAATGTATGATACATTCCAAAGGGTTGGAACTACTTGGCATAAAGCTTGAATTGTTGAAGCGAACAAATGCAAGGGAAAGGCGTAATTTTATACAATTGTTACCGGAGTTCTAAATCGAGTCTAAAATCCCCTTAACGTGGCACCGTGAGCTGGTCCTTTTCAGTATACTGTAAATGTGATTTTGAATATATGTTAAGATTCGTCACTTAGTTAAATTGGTACGAAATTCTAAGACGAAGACACATAATTGAACTTAAGCTAAGAAGATGACGCTAAGCCGATTGAGGGTAAACGAGCTTATTGAAATGTCGCTAAATAATATTGTTAATCCTCATATGTTTATGTTTTAAAGTTCTAAGATAAAATGTAGATTTTATGTTTTTCCTCTTTAAAGCTAAGGGAGCGGCACGTAGCAAATAAGCTAAATCGATACATGTTAACGGGAAAGCGCTGTTGTCAATTAGGCAAAGGGGTAAGTGTATATAAGAATTGATGGAATAGTGAACACGAGGGTAAAGACTTGGAGTGTAGAGTGAATAATTTTGGAAAGAAGTTAAGATGAATAAGGAAAGTAGAGCTAAATATTGTTAAATTAGACGATATGGGTCACGACAGAATCGAGGTAGGCAAAACTAGGAAGATTAACCCCTGTTCTAAAGACGTTAGCAAAAGAGTTATAAATTACGTTGTTTATGTTAAGTATGTGTTACGTTGATGAATAACCACTAAAGTGTTAACCTTCTACGAAATAATTAGAGTTGAACGTCTACAAAATAGTAACTTAAGTTGAGAAGCTCTCTGCTATACCCCTAAAGGATTATGTTGAGTTATCTATTCTAAGTGTTGAAATTTTCTACCATGTCTGAAAAGGGTAATCCTAGGATCTTCTAAGTCGGGCTACGATTATGTAAGCTTTCTTAAGCTTCCGCAGGTAATTGCAAAGTTATGTGCTAATCCAGCATCACCAAAATTACGACTATATATCTTTTATTTACCTATAAGGAATCACTTAGAGAGTTACTCATGAGTTCCCATGTTATAGAGCTCCAAGTCTCGCAGCCTTGAGTTATGTCTTTTTACGTTTTAAATTTATGTTGAAATGTGCCTGCTGATCTAAGAAGTTTTTGAGAGATCATATTTCGAGAATTATGCTAATGTCTCGCTCAAGTATCTGATGTTGCATACAAGTCTAAGAACTCAAGTCTTTATATGTCTTCCCCAGTAAGAACTCTTCATATGTCTACGATTTTCATGTTATAACATATAGTTGGAATTCTTTCAATTATATTCAAGTCACGCATCTTTATGTTTAGCTCTTGTTGGAGTCATTGAATTTCAAATTTAGAGGAGAGATTCTCCCCAGGTACCAATGTTCGTAATGTCTAAGTAAGTATAAGATGTGCTATGATAATGATCAGTTAAGCTTAGAACTTCTAATCCCTAGTTACCTGAGGTCACCGCCTAACTAAATACGAGTTTATACGGCGACGAAGTCTCATACGTTGTATGTCTATAATTTAGGTCTCAGCTCTACGTATATGTTAAGCGTTATGACAATAACTCATGGCTTCAAGTTATAAGTCCCATGTTTTCCTGCAAATAAGGCAAATGAATTGAGAACTGCATGGTTTTCATCGACGTGATAAGTTTGGCAATGAAATTCGTTGCATAGTTGTCGACATGTAAAGGAACCACCCCCGTGGCGCATATATATGTAGTTCCCAGATGTCAAAGGATTGTGTAAAAATGAGAATCTATGTGCTTCTACTCAAGCGATACGTTAAATTTGTAAGACTATCTATAGGACATTGCTTGTAAGTCTTCAAAAATTCTTATTTTGGCTAAACCTCCTGAAGGTCCGTCGAGTCACTGAGTTGACATGTTTGTATATAATTTGATAGCTTTACATGATATATGTGCACACTTCCTAATTCTTACATGGTATATGTGCTCACTTGTATTTATATGTTATGAAAGAGACCGACATGACCAATACGTATTAAGCATTTGTCATTTCAATGCTTCATGTGTTAAATTGCCTCAATATAAACTTTATCGGCCCATTAATGATTATGATTAAGAATATTGTTACATCCCGTAAATTCTCGGCATGTAAATTGCCTATTCACATGTTGGTTAAGAGTTTTGAATGCCATACATGCTAGGAAAAGGCCTGGGGAAAGACCAGATAAGTGACACATCGAACCATCACGAGAGGAGTCCGGGGGCGTGAACTCTCCGCGATGGCGCCGTGTCACGGAGGGAGGGCCTCCGCGATGGCAGCCAGGCCACGGAGGCCCTGTCCAGGCCCAAGTATATAAACCCTCACTTCGGTTTTAAGTGATAATCATGTAATTTCCAAGAGAGAACAAGTGAAAACCTAGGGCACGAAGTCAATTGATGAAATTTCTTCCGTTTACGCTGCCAACGTGCGTTCCAAACTCGAATTAACCTTGGTAGTAGCTGAGCAGCGAGGAACATTCCTACAGGTTTAGTTTCAGAAATTCGGCTGGCGAACCGGTCAGGCTAAATGAGCTAAGGTAAGTAGAATTGCTCCAAATTAGTGTCAATATACCCTAGCCCTAAAGTGAGTATTTCTCCCTTCTCGACTTTCAAGAAATAGCGAAGCCGACCGTTTTTCGATAAGCCAAATTGGGCTATATATATATTAAAAGTGATATTTTCTTTTTCAGAATATTAATGTATTTAGTCCTAATTGCTACATATATGGATGCAGTTGGGAGAAATAGCGGAAATAATGACTCCAGCTACGCCGCTAGTCGGGAAATCGAAACAAAGGTATGTAATGCTAGTTCTTCAAAGAAGATAGAAATCCCAAGATAGTAAATAGAGTGAAGTCTAGAATAAAGAACCAAGAAGTCGAATTGAGTCCAAGAGAATCCAGCGTGCATAGCCATAATATTATGTTATATTCAAATAATTAAAGATAGTAGAGCAATATCGCATGCTTAGATAATATTTCGTATACGTTGTAGCTCAAGATGAGAATCGCTTTAATGCAAAAGAGAATTGGAATCATATATCAAAACATGGATAGTATTTTCACATTGAACATGCTTGCTATACGTGATTATTGTTGAGGATCATTTGTGCTATGAGGGAACCCTTTGAGTGTCCCGAGGGTGGGGATACGCCACTCCAAGGAGAGGTATGTCGTCCGGCTAGAGTACAATGATGGGAAGGAACATTCCCATATGAGGCCGAAATATAGCATTACGTATGGGCGTATACGTACATGTGTAGCACAAAGTACACACAGAGTCCTCCGGACTCGCACACATAAATATCGAGGTAATAGTCCAAGCGTGAGACCTAGAGGAATCTGGTAAGAGGTGCCTTAGTTAGTAGATGAGGTGAGTGATTTACTTTTTGGATGGTTGACTCCTAGTAAGATATATAGATTGTGTGTTGGTTGGCACCACTCTTATGGGGCCGGTATAGGTCCTTGTTATATATGTATATACATGTTATTTATTAGCTGATAGCGCTTGGTGTCGCCATCAGCCGATGATATGCTTACCTACCTTCAAAACACGTATAAGCTATTTCGTATCCCGCTCAGCCCGCACTATTTTGTTACTTTCTCCTATTCAGAACTACTAGTATTATTGCTTGTATTCCAGCTATGCTCGCCTTGCTTTATATACTCGGTACCGGTGGTACCGACGCCCATTTGGGGCGTCAGACATTTCGCAGTACTACGTACGAAGAGCCGATACCTCATAATTACAACCAGCAACATTGAGTCATTAGCTCCTCATCTCCGAGCTAGACATCTAGAGTGTTTACTGCTCTTTTGTTGTATAGTATGGGTAGGCCGGGCCCCGTCCCACATCTTATCGAATTTTAAAAGTTTATAGACCGTATATATTTCCCTATGGTTAGTCAAAAGGTCGGGGTCGTGTGTATGTCTTAGTTGTTTATGATGGCCGTGTGAGGCCTCATTCAGTTGATAGTGGTGACCTTGTCGAAGTCACATAGCGTTTAGCACCTCGTTTCTTCTCGATTCGGCACCAGACAGCATGGTGGCCTTGTCGGTGGCTATAGGCCTAGTCGGCCTGAGGCAGATGGCGCCGTTATAGCTCGTTGTTTTCTTGAATCCAGAGTTAGAGCCGCCAGCCTCGGCACCGTAAGTGCTTTAGGCTCAACTAGTCCAGCAGTCCAGGTCCCGCAGGGCACCAGTGCCGGGCCTGCCTCCCAAGGCGGGGCATGACAAATATTTTTATTTTTACCGCGGTGGCGGCAATTAACTGATGGAGATGTCTTTATTTTACCCGTATTGCACCAGCCCGAGATGTTTTTATTTTACCCCGTATTGCACCGCTGAGATGTTTTTAATTTACCCGGTATTGCACCGGATGGAGATGCTTTTATTTTGCACTCCTCGTATCGCACCGGCTGGAGATGTTTTTATTTTACCTCGATATTGCACAGCAGTTTGAGATGTTTTACTTTACCTCGATATGGCACATTGTCAGATCTTTTTATTTACTCGGTGTGGTACAATCGGCCGGAGATATGGTACACCCGCTAATTTTATAAATGGATTTACGATTGGTTGGTCGCCGGCATTACGCTTATAGTTTCTTTCTTCTTTGCATTCCTTAGTTGCATTTTCATCTTATTATAGAGTTATTATCAGTCAGCTTCGTGATCTGTGTTGTTACCATTCCTTATTCCTGGCCGTTATCTTGAGTTCAAAGATGGCTACAAGTTAGTTGATATCAATTATAGTTTGCAGTTCAAGGTTATAAGTATCCTTTATATGTTTATGTGTTAAGTTAGTAATTACCCATCTCATCTCATGGTTACAAGCCAAATTTTTACATACCAGTACATTTCATTCATACCGACGTCCCCTTGCTTGGAGACCTGCTCATGCCGCAGTGTAAAGGTCGTGATGGCCATTGAGTAGCAACAGGAGATCAATAGATGGTTTTTATGCTTCTTTCTTCCGGGAGCTAGGGCCTAGTTATTTATGCTTGATTTTTGAGATATGGTTATGGGTAGGTCGGAGCCTTGTTCCGGCCATCTGTTAGTTTACTTCCTTAGGAGGCTTGGTGGACTTAGTGCATACAACAAGATGGCTTCAGGCCTTCTTGGCTTTTTGTTGTTTAGATTAGCATACTCATAGCCTTGTTTGAATTTCGCTGTTTACACTATATTGTTGAGACATTATGGTCCAAGCAGCTCCGCTGATGGTGACAAAAGCCCGGACGGCCTAAGTGTTACAGTTACGTATGTCATATAGCCGGCTTTTCCAGCCGTATGGGGAGCCGGGCCGCGTTCTCCCCCCACCATTATGGGCGTGACAGCCACTCTCACCCGTAGTACTGGCACCGCTGAGCCCCGAGGCCCGGTAATTCGAGAGTTCATGAGTTTCGCTTAAGTCCCTGCGCTTATAGGACAGATCAGAGAGAGGACCCCCAACATTATAGACCAGTCAGCTGAGGATATTTAGGTCATGCATCGTCCATAGAATCGCCGAGCTAGCAGTATTCGTGATTAAGTGAGATGCGGCCGGTTTTGGTGGCAGGAGAGTTGGGAGAGGTCCTCTGGTGCGCAGATGTACCCTCCCACCTACGTAGCCTATCTTTTTGGAGGCTTCTGATAGATCATTGTTTGCCTCGAGAGGTTCGGAAGACCAAAGAGAAGAGCAGTTTTTGCATTCAGAGCATGGGTGGTCAATGTGTGTTAGAGAATATGCACCTTTAGCCAGTATGCACCCTGTTTGTTGACACCATAGCAGCTATGGTGCACCGGTTTATTATGGGTCCTTCTCCGGAATATAGAATCTTTGCATTACAACCACTCGTGAGAGGATATGGACGTTTCATGGATCTAGGATTTTGCTCGAATATAGAAGAGCCGACCGCGCGTATGCTAAGTGGAAAGGTCAAGTCGTGAGCAAATGGGCTTCGTGAGGGTTGTGACCCATAGATTTCCAGGTAGATTTTCAAGGC
Source organism: Datura stramonium (assembly GCA_018107945.1). Lineage (NCBI taxonomy): Eukaryota > Viridiplantae > Streptophyta > Magnoliopsida > Solanales > Solanaceae > Datura > Datura stramonium. The sequence goes on from JACEIK010001950.1 coordinate 187,689, forward strand.
AGGAACGACCCCATTTCTTAGGCAGGCCACCTACAAACCCATTTAAGTAGCAACAGGACAGCAAATCAGACGCCGAGGCCAGTCCTAAATAAAAAGGTTCACGAGCGCCCAACTCTATCACGACTAACATACACCCGGATCATAGACACGGGACAATGGACCCTGAGAGACCCCAAGATGACCCATGACACATGCATACATCCAATCTCATTTAATAAAGTGAATACTTAGCATAAACATAGCAGACAAGTAATCATAGCATAACACGAGAACACTAGACGTACACATAAGTCAGGTACTACATACTGCCCGGGAAGCCTTCTACTACATATGATGGGTTGATGGGATAACATCCCCAACTAACCCGAACAATACTGAAACACAAGATAACATACAAGTCTGTCAAATGGTACTCGAACATGAGGACTCTCAAAATTTCAATAAGCTTAGAGCATAAGCCGAGATGGACTAAGGATGAGGATGGAGCTCGAGATCCAGACCCCGTATCATGAAACGCTACAGCATAGAGAGTATGCGGTAAGTATGTGGAATGTAACTGAGTATGCAAGGTAAGTAAAAGGACATTTAAAAGCAAATAAAAGGTAAATAATAATAGGAGAAGGACATCATGCTTGTGTCATATACTTCAAAACAGGCTCAAGGCTTTCAAATCATTCATAACGCGTTCATAGTCATAATCGTAAATAACTTTATCGAAACATAACTTGAGCATATAACATAAATATAGCAATGCATAAAACATGCGTAATAGGGAGGACTCGCCATAACCGACACCATCATTTTCATGATGCCCTAACTATCTCGCTCTAGTGGGTAGAGCCGACCCTAGCTTCAGTGAGGGTCGCAAGTATTAGGTGTGATGTCATATTTGAGGGGATCATTATCAATACAATATATCATTGGTAACCCACAGCAGCACGTGGTTATGAGACACCAGCATAGTCCTTTGAAGGTCGCTGCTCGTGCCAGACATAGCTCCCAAAACATGTATATAAGCTCATACGTAAATCAATAACATCATGCATTAAGATTCGTTAGCTAAAAGATTACATTTATCATCATTAACGCTCTCTTTGAAACATGCTTAGCCAAAAATCAAAGGACCTTTTCATCGGACAACATCATAAATCGATAAATCATGCACTTGTTCATAAATCGCAAATCATTCTTCAACATGTGGGCATTGCCCAATACTTTGACATACTCAATTTTTTCAAAATATGCTCATAAACATGGGTAACTTGGAAATCATGATTTTCCCATCATCAATAAACGCAAAATATTAAATATTCATCATGAATCATAACTTTATGAACTCATAAATGGGCATTTTAGATTTAAAAATCTTGAAACATGATTTAAAGAAAATAATATAAAACCTGCCCATTGTTAATACTTCAATAATTAAAACTCAATTAAATCATACCTAAAAAGAGAAATAACATTTTCATGCATTTGGGTAAAACCCCATAGAACTTGAATAGGATAATTCATGATTTAATCTACTTGGGCTGGTGAAAGGATTCACCCATTCTAAACCCTACATACCCGAAGGATGGATCTACCACTCACTAATTGCCTAAGGAGAAAATGGAAGAGGAATCCCTTAGAAGAGCTCTAGATCAACTCCTAAATTTTATAAACTTGCATGCATGGAAGGAATACACTAAGAGTAGGTTTTTCCTTGCTAAAAACCCACTAAAACGATCTTAAAACGACGTAGTATAGGGCCTTAGGATGAAGAAATGATGGAAATACCCTTACTGATTATGCAGAAAATTTCCCTAATCGACCAAACAACGGAAGAAACTGTGGGCCGTTGGAAGATACCACGACCCGTGGTATCCGCCCATGCTAAGCACTGCGCCAAACAACATCTCGGAATCGAACCACGGACATAGTGATGGGTCGTCCTAAGATTCAACGGGTCATTCCTTCAATCGTTGCTCTTCTTCTAAAACTCTGCACTTCTGTTCAATGAGCTCACTCACGACCCGTTGTGTTACAACAGCCGTGGCTTCACCCGTTGTATCCCCCCGTGAAGGTCCACCGCTACCACGCCCTCCAGAAAATGGACCGTTGTTTCTAACACCGGTCATTGTAACACTCATTGTTACCACTCGCCATCCGACCGACTCTTACCATGACTACTTACAACTGGTTGTGGTTACATACCACCAGCCTGTTCCTCTCGTCCTGCAACCTTTTTTTCCCAAATTTATGCGCTTTCACTGACTTTTTGCTTCTGGGTATACTCTTAGGAACTTCCGGATATTAAAATATCTTCCCCTTCATTCCTTGAATATAGGAAACAAGCAAAGAAACAAAAACATACAATTTATAATACCCATATACTAATCATTTTTATCGAATTTTTCACGGAATGACTACGTTCGAATAAAACCGCATAGCCGAACTGATCTCATACTTCACATACACATTCACATATAAAAGAAACTGTACACATGAACCGAACATGAAAACTAGATAGAGTCATAGGGAAGAACCGGTACCTCAAGTCGGAACTGAAGCTGGTAGAGAACAAACGTGGCTATCTAGCTATCATATTCGCTTTGTCTTACCATCTAGCTCCTTCAACATGTTGATTCCTCCATAATACTTTAATCAAGCTACTCCTTTTTCCTTAGCCTACGACTTGACTCGCCTAAGATTTTCACCGTAACTTTCATAGCCGAGGCTATTCTTTACACCAACACTGTGTACCTGGACTACTAAAGCTGGATAACCCAAGAACTTTTTCAAGAGCGACACATGAAACACAAGATAAACTAAAGATAACTCTGAAGGCAAGTCCAATTCATAAACCACCTAACCAACCTGCCCTTATAACTCCGGTAGACCCATATATCGGGATAGAGTTTCCGCTTTCCCAACCGCATGACTCCCTTCATGGAGATACCTTTAGAAATACCCACCATCCACCTCAAATTCCAAATCTCTTCTCCCCCTCATCGGCATATGATTTTGATGACTCTAAGCTTGCCAACTTGTCCCTATCAACCGAACTCACCATCACCTCATGAACCGACCGGCCCTATCATAGCTGCTCACCAACCTCAAACCATCCAACGTGGAGACATACACCTTCGCCCATAAAGAGCCTCGAATGGTGCCATTTGGATACTAGAGTGATAGATGTTATTACAAGCAAACTCGATTAAGGGCAAATGATCATCCCAACTACCTTTAAAATAATGACACATGCCCTCAACATGTCTTCAAGAGTCTGGATTGTCCGCTCCTCCCGCAATCCATTTGCGGATGGAATGCGGTGCTAAGCAACTTGAGTCCCAAGCCCCTTGACCACCAAAATTGGGAGGTAAACTAAGTACCTTTGTTTGGAAATAATAGAAAAGGGCACTCCATGAATTCGAACCAATTCCCAACTTGGCATAATCATCTTCTAAATCCGTGCTCTTGACAGGTAAGAACTGCGTAACCTTAGTTAACCTGTCTATCACCACCCAAATGGAGTCATAGTGTCGGCGAAAGAGGTAGGCCTATATCGAAGTCTATATTTATCTCCTACTTGGAATATCCCGAATTACACCTCCGGCCTTTGATGCTCGACCTTCACTTGTCAGACAGCTTTGGACTTTTGGCTACGAACTCTGCAATATCCCTCTTCATAACACCCCACCAATAGATTTCCCACAAAATCCCAATACATCTTTGTAGATCTCAGATGGATGGAATATCTCGATACCATGTGCCTCGCTGTAATATCCAAACCCTCAAATTATCAATGTCCGAGACACATAGTCGACCTTGATATCATAGAACACCATATCCCCCTTGGTAGAAAACCTCCACCTTGACTCCGCACGTTCCTTCAGCTTCAACAAAGCTGGATCTCATCTTACTTAGATTTGACATCGACCACTAAGGATGATTCTGACCCATTCTTCATAATGTGACCCCTATCGTTCGAGTCAACCAATCTAACCCCAACCTTGCAAGTCGATGGACTTCTCTCGCCAACTTCTTCTTTCCCTCATCCAGAGACACACTTCATAGAAAGCCTACTAAGAGCATCCACAACCACATTAGCCTTGCCTGATGGTATAGGACCCTAATGCTGCCTTAGTAACTCCAACCACCTTCTCTGCCGAAGATTTAGATCTTTTATGTGAACACATATTGCAAGATTTTGTGATCCGTAAATACATCTATGTGGGACTCTATACAAGTAATGCCGCAATAACTTCAATGCAAAAACCACCGCGCCAAGTCAAGATCATGGGTCGGGTAATTCTTTTCATGAACTTTAAGCCGTCTCAAGGAATATGCTATTAACTTTCAACACTGCATCAACACACATCCCAGCCTGACTCTCGAAGCATCACAATATACAAAGAAACCATCAAGCACCTTCAGTAAAGTTAACACCCTGTGCCGAAGCACTAGCCTGCTCTTCAATTCATGGAAGCCTTCTCATAAGCATCTGACCATTGGAACTTCACCTTTTTCTTAGTCAGCCTAGTCAATGGGGCTACAATTGATTAAAAGACCTCAACGAATCTTCGGTAGTAGCCTGATAAGCCCAAGAAACTCAAAATTTCAGATTTATCGGTCCAGCCAAATCTTCACCGCCTCAATCTTCCGGGAATCTACCCTTATGCCTTCTCTTGTTACCACAAATCTAGAAATGCCACCAAGTATATCCAAAATTCACATTTACTGAACTTGCATATAGCCGACGATCCTTGAGGGTCTAAAGCACTACTGGTGAGCGGCATGCTCCTACTACCCGTGAGTATATCAAGATGTCATCAATGAACACAATCACGAACATGTCAAAATATGCCTTGAGCACCATGTTCATTAGATCCATAAAAGCTTGCAGAGAATTTGTTAGTCCAAAAGACATAACCAAAATTCATAATGGCCATATCGTGCCCCGAAGGCCGTCTTCAGATATCACTCTTCCGAACTGTGAGTCGATGCAGGCCGACTAGAGGTCTATCTTCGGGAAACTTGGCACCTTGAATCTGGTCAAACAAATCATCAATCCTAGGGTAAGGGTACCCCTATTCTTGACGGTGACTTTTTCAATTGCCGATAGTCAATGCACATATGAAGGGAACCATCCTTCTTCTGAACAAATAGAACCGGTGCACCCTTATGGAGACTTGCTCGCCTAATGAAACCTTTTTTCCAACAAGTCTCAACTGCTCTTTTAACTCCTTTTTGCCAATGAGCCATCCTTTTTTTTAAGGAGGAATGGAGATAGGATTCATATATGTTAAAAGATCAATACCGAAATCAATTTCCCTCTCCGAAGGAACACATGGCAAATCATCGAGAAACACCTACGGATATTCGCACACCAATTTAACCGACAATAGTTGGGGCATCGTACTCCACATCTTAACCCTAAATAGGTGGTACATGCAACCTTTAGAGATCATATTTCTTGCCTTAAGATAGGAAATTAATCGACTTGCTGATACCGCCGAACTACCCTTCCACCCAAAATTGACTCACTTAAAAATGAAATTCCACCATACGGGTACAACAATTAATGAAACTCATAACATGAAACAACCAATCCATATTAAGAATAATGTCAAAGCCGTCATGACTAACTCCATAAGGTCGGCGGAAGTAACCTTATGCAACATAGTGACCGGGCATCCTCTATATACTCTCCTAGCTACGACTGAATCACCAACAGGGTCGAAACTAAAAATTATTCTTAACAAGGTCTCGTGACTAACTCCAAGGCTACTAGCAATGCAAGGAGTCATAAAAGACAAGGAAGCCCCCGATCTAGCAAGGACAAACATCAATATGAGAGACATGCAATATACTAGTGACCACGCTATGAAGTCTTTGCTCTTGGCGCGAGGGAAGGGCATAGAATCGGTTTTGCATTGTCCGCCACCCCTTGCTTTCAGTCGATGCTCCATGCGGAGCGTAACGGGCCGAGATGTTGTTGTCCCGGTGGTCTCAGGCACAACCCCTATCATCACCGGTCTAGAATATGGGCACTCCAGGCATGTGCCCAGATCTACGACACCCATAGCAAATATCTCGAACCAAGTAGGCACTCCTTGGCATGACTCTTGCCGCACTTCCCAAGCAGGTTAGAGAGGTATACTCTAACCGAGTGCCCATTTGATCCTCGACACTAAAGCCCCGCTCCTCTCGACTCCCGAGTATGGATGAAAGACTAGTTGATGATGGTGCTGGGGCTAGTGATTTCTCCTGAACCGTGGACGGTAGCCACCGCCGACCTCTGATGTGAAAACCCTGCCATCCATTCGAGCCATCTTTACCTCCCTCTTTCCGCATGAGCTGCCTCCATCCTCTCTCGGGTGTACAACACTATGTGAGGAAGTCCGCTATCCTGGTCAAGCATGGCAGTCCTGGGTACCTGTCTAAGTAACCACCACACCATGAACGAATCGGCTCACTCGCACCCTCTCCGATCCATCACGAACTCTAGGGCGTACTTGGACAAAAGGAGTGAACTCAAGCGAATCCTCAAAAATGTCATCTTTCCTACCAAGGTTCACAAACTCCGCTGCCTTCAACTCCCTCATCTCCCGAGAGAAGAGCCCGTCGAGAAAGGCCATGTGGAACTCTATCCACGATAGGGCCCGCGCCCCACTCCTACCTGTTTCTTCCATTGTTTGTACCAAATATGAGCGACCTCTTTAGTTGATAAGAGGCCAAGTCCCCATAACATAATTGACTATCAAGATCCTTAATGAACTCGTGTGGATCCTCGTCCACCTTTGATCCCGTAAACTCGTGAGGTTCATCCACATGAAGCCCTCTAATCCAAGCCGCCGCATTGACAATCTATGGAACCTGCACAACAGCCAGTTGGTTGACCTGAGCAAGCCAAGGACTTCACCAACATCTAGATAGCCTCCCGAAACTCAGCATGGGCAAAGCTGGCTCTAGTGCATGGGCTCCCGAACTGTGTGGGGCTTGTCGATGCCCATGGTGATTGCCACCCCGTGGCCTTTATCATTTCCATTCCTCCTTTTCATTCTAGAGCCATAATTCTCCAATCGCGAATAGAACGAATTAGAATGATGGAGGGACTTTTCATCGCATGACATAGAACATGAAAGAAGGGAACATCTCCTAAACGTCTAACAACCTCTTCGTCATGTGTGGCGCACTTACACTTAGACACTCCAAACCTATGGCTCGGTACCTGTTTTTCAAGATGCGAAGAGTACACCGATCAGACATGGGACAAGGGATCCCGAGAAACCCCAAGTCGAATTCCATGACACATGCATACATCCACCCTATTTAAGAAAGCGAAATACTTAGCATAAAACATAGCGAATACGTAATCATAGCATAGCATCAGAGAATATTAGACGTACACATAAGCTGAGTACTACATACTATCTGAAAGCCTCTATTACATACGGTGGGTTGATGGGACAACATTCCCAACTAACCCAAACAATACTCAAACACAAGATAACATACAAGTGAGTGAAACGGCCCTCGGAACATAAGGACTCACCAATAAGTTGAGAGCGTAAATCGAGATAGACTAGGGATGAGGATGAGCTTGAGATCCGGACCTTGTATCATGAAACATACAACATAGGAAGTATGCGATAAGTACGTGGAATGTACTGAGTATGCAAGATAAGTAAAATGGACATTTAAAAGTAAAATAAACTCGTAGAATAAAACATTCATTCATAATCATAAGAATTTATCAAAACATAACTTTAGCCAATAACATAAATATAACAATGCATAAACATGCGAAACAATGGGAAGACTCAGTTATACCGACACCATCATGGTATCTTCATGATGCCCCAACTATTTCACTAAAGTAAGTAGAGCCGACCCCGGCTTGCCGCGAGGGTCGTGCATTAGGCATGATATCACATTTGGCAGGATCATTATCAATACAATATACAATTTTAAACCCACGGCGGCACGTGACATGTGACACCGGCGTGGTCTTTTGAATGACGGGCTACTCGGTGCTAGACACGACTCCTTAAAACATGCATATAGGCTCATAAGTAAATCAATAACACCATGCATTAAGATTCATTGGCTAAAAGATAACATTTATCATCATAGACCTCTTTAAAAACATGCCTAGCCAAGAATTAATGGCCCTTTTCGTCGGCCAACATCATAAATTGATAAATCATGTATTTAGTTCACAATTGTAAATCATTCTTCAACATGTTGGCAATGACCAACATTTCTGACAACACTCAATTCTTTCAAAATATGCTCATAAACATGGGTAAATTGAAATCATGTTTTTCCCATCACAATAAACGCGAAATATTGAATATTCATCATGAATCATAACATTCATGAACTCTCATAAATGAGCATTTCAGATATAAAAAGCTTGAAAGATGATTTTAAAGAAAATAATATAAAACCTTCCCATCGTTCATAGTTCAATAATTAAAACTAAATTAAATCATCCTAGAAAGAAAATCCATTATCATGCATTTAAAACCTCATGGAACTTGAATAGGATATTTCATGATTTAACTGAAGTTTGGGCATGTGTGTGAAAGGATTCACCAATTGTAAACCCTACATACCTAGGAAGGATGAATCTTTACCAATTCACCGATTTCCCAAGGAGAAAGTGGAAGAGGAATCCTTAGAAGAGCTTCTAGATCAACACCTAAATTTCATAAACTTGAATGCATGGAAGGAATACACTAAGAGTAGTAGGTTTTCCGTCGAAGACCCACTAAACAAGCTTAAAATGACGTAGTATAGGGCCTTAGGACGAAGAAATGACGGAAATATCTCATCGATTACGCTGCAAATATTGCCCACTAGACCAAACAACGGATGAAACCAACAGGTCGTTGGAAGATATCAACCCGTGGTATCCGACCGTGCTAAGCACCGCCCAAACCACATCACAAAAATCGAACCACTGACATACAGATGGGTCATCCTAAGTTTCAATTAGTCGTTCCTTATATCATTGCTACCTTCGTCTGAAGATATGCACTTATTCAACGAGCCTCCATGACTCATTGTAAGTTCCAACGGGCCGTGGTTTCCACCCGTTATATCCACTGTGAAGGTCCACTTCCTTACCACGCTCCGTAAAATGGACAAATAAGCTTCACAACCTGGTCGTTGTAACACTTGCTGTTACCACTTCGGGATTTGGAACGACTCCTTAACATGGGATACTTACAACTTCCTCGTGGTTACAAACCACGAGTCGTTATTCCTCTCGCCCCAAACCCTTTTTCCCAAAGTTCTCAGAGTTTTGCATTTTTGCTTACGGTATACTCTTAGGCACTTCGGGTATTAAGGTCGCAAAGATCAATGAGACAAACTAGACATAGTTAGCAATACCCCTGATGTAGTACTTCATAAACAACATCTAGGATGGCGCGAGATATGGTTCCATCGCCCGTTATACCAAGTGGTAGAGGGGCACATGATGAGAGACTGCCCAACTAGATGAAAAGGTAGTCAGGACCGTAGTACAGATCCTAGTAGTTCATATGGCCCAGCACCTTCTGGCTGTGGTGTAGGGCCCTCATCTCCAGCTGACAGAGGCCAAGGTAGATCAGTGGGCATCTGCTGAAGGGCAAAGAAGTAGGGATCGCACATATGCATTACTGGGGCGATAGGAGTCGAATCATTGCCGATGTTGTGACATGCAAGACAGGATTTTTTCTCACTCTATTTATATGGATAGATCCAGTTCATTTTGTCATATGTTAGTCCGTTAGTAGCCCTAAAGTTTGATATAGAAAACCAGAATTGCTTCAACGGCCCTTTTTGGTATCTACTCCTATTGGTGACTCTATTATTGGCAAAAGAATTTACCGGGGTTGTATAGTAGAGGTTGTGGGTCGTCTGAACTCACCGTATTCGTTAGAATTAGAAATGATTGATTTTGATGATTATGGGTATGGACTGGTTGGCACCATGTTATGCTACTATAGAGTGTTGAACCGTAATTGTCCGATTTCTACCTTCCTAGGAGAGGTAGTGTGAGAGTTCTTCCAGGTATGTTTGTACCTTCAAGGCTTATGGGGCCAGGCGTTCTTGTTCCTTATATAGACTTGTTTTTTAGATAAGAACTTTTAGGGCTTATGGGGCCCAAGTAGGTTCTTCGTGTTGTTCGTACCTTCTAGGATTATGGGGGCCCTGAAGCAGGGTTCTTTTTGTTCTCTTTATATAGAGCTTGTTGTTTAGATAATTCAAATAGTGAAGGTATTCTGGTTAAATCCTTAATCTACCTTTAATTACTACCGTTTTACCAGCTTTCAGTCAAGTTATCATTCCGCCTACAAACGCACATGTTGTATTGACGCCACCCGGCTGCACACATTACTTCTGCTCGTAGGTGGGGATAGTCACTGCTTGGGACGCTCCTAGACTCTAACCGAAGTCGAGAGATTATTTAGCTCCTTCGCTTCGGAGTTGAAAGTTAGTAGAGGTTTACTTGGATGTACAGATTTTGGGGTAGGTCGGACCCCTGTCTCGGCCATTATATCACCTCTAGAGGCTTACGTATTGTTGTACATTCCCGGTGGTTAGTTGTGTTGGCCGCGTATGATTTATTTCAGTGTTGGTAGTGTGGGACCTTGTTTAGTTGTTAGTTGGCTACCTATCATCCATAGCATAGTTTAATGCCTTATTTACTTTTAAGTTATAACTAGATAAAATGGTGGCTTTGTCGGCCCGCATAGGATCCTTGTTATTGCGTTGTTGTGGTCACCGTCTTTTATAGGTGGCCTTGTCGGCCGAGGATCTACTTACAACTGAGATATAGCCCGTTCGTTTATTGAATTAGGTGTCAAATGTGCCCTCAGTCAGTCAAGTTAGTTTAGAGCAGTATTGAACCAAAGCCAGTCATACCTCCAAAGGGTGTGACATGTGGATACCGTTCTACGGCTCGCCGGTGTTTTGTCGGTGCTACCAATGCTTTGAATGTTAATTCTTCAACTTTGTCTCTCATTTTTAAACAAGATTATAGTTGTTTGTTGTTTCTCCTTTTTATTATTGACATTGTGTTTCCGTAAATAACTTCATCCAGAACACCCGCAAGGGCAGAGCCCCAACTTCTTCTTAAATAAAAGGCAAACGCTCCTAGCGCCCTCCAACATTATGGAGGCTACCATGTTCTGTGTGCCCAACATGAAGGGGCACTACGCCTACCTTCAAGGGCCGCTCAATCATCGTAGAAAAGCGGCTTGACTTGGTTGGGCTGCATGGTGACCTCCCCAACATCACCGCTCACCATGGACAGACAATGGCACACTTGCAACCTCTCCCATACAATTATCCAAGCTTGGTGTCGGAGTTTTATGCTTTCTACCAGGCTGGGAATGAAAGTAGGGAACCACGTAGGTTGTAGCCGATGAATTCCCCTGCTTGCCTTTCTGTTATTGTGTGAGGGGTGGAGATGGGCATCCATCCGGCAACCATCAACTATATATTCTGGGAGAACAAGATTGACACGGCTCGTAGTACATGGTTAGGATTGGGCCGACTTGAAGTACCAATTCACTTGGATAGCTCCCTATACTGGTGGCTGACACACCTCTTTTTAGGCTTCTATGGGTGGTAAATTTCGCCATGATTTAAAATTTGAGGCCAAATTATTGCTAGATTTCATTTGTGGTCGGATCATATCCCTTCTAAAAATGAACAACGAAGCCGCCTTGAGATAGCTATTCTTATAGCCTGCATAAGGTCAGGAGTCCCATTAACTTTGGGGAGATTATAACTTAGCAAATGAAGATGAGTCTAATAGGCCAGCACCTCCATGCCATATGCCGTGCTCATTTTGCATTACCGTGCTAGCAAGCGGAGTACTATTATTTTCGAATTAGATCCCCGTTCCATCTATGGCGTCATCATATTAGACAGGAAAAGAGATACCGAGGCACCCACAATCAAGCGGAAGCAGATGAACGTTTTTAAATAGCCATAGGTTCTCTATCCCATGGTACAGAGCAATCTCCACAGGCCCAAGATTTGAAATTGCCTCACCAAAAAGCTCGTGCCAAGCCTCCTATGACATACTTCGGGGAGCATCACCCCTTCCAATATCCTCCCAACCAAGTGGCCTACAAACTCATGGAAATGACCAACTTCCTTATAAGAGCCAACATCAAAAGTTGTCTAGGAGATTCCCTACGCCATCGCTCAAACAGTAAAAGGAAGAAGAAGTCTATGTATGAGATCCTTGCAACATTGTGCAAACAAAGGATGTTGTGGAGGCCGTCACCTCTCCGTACTAAAGTGAAGGAGGAAAGTCGGATATACATAGAGGTGCCTGAGCTGAGTGCTCTGATGCCGCAATGGCTACCCTTCTACAGTTCGAGGCCCTATAGATAATTTTTTGAGGGTTTGGGAGATGACACCAAAGACCAGCTTGATGCATTCTTGGAGGGTGAGGCGTGGAGTAGGTGCGTATTATGACGTGATGATGAGGGAGTGACCCACTGTGTGGAGTCTCTCGCCCCTTTATTTTTTGCATACATTGGTAATAATATAATCTTTTTTGTTGGGGTGGGATGAGTGCTCTTTTAGGCAGTCAATTGTGTTTTATTTGGTGATGATTTGATGTCGCGTTTGTCGCTTCGTTTATTTTTGACAAAGAGTTGTGAGCCTTTATCGAGCTCATTTTTAGTATTGTTCATGATTGCCCTTGCCGGGCTAGTTGTGTTGATAAAACCTGAATGAATGAAATGGATGAGTTTTTGGATGTTAGTGTACTAGTGATGAAAGTTCGGTCCAATTGTTAAATATTACATTATGACCTAAGTCTTTGTTCTCCTACGCAAACAAAGAGAATAGTACTAAACTCCAAGGGTTTTCTTCATACCACGCATTCTTTCTCAAGGAGCATTTGTCTTTTTTTCTTTTCTCTTTGTTGTTGAAACCAGGTTGACATTTTTTTGATAATAGATTGTGAGGAGACTCCTCTTAAGGGAAAATTCCATGTCGTTCTTGAGTCTTTGTGGAGCCGTTTTGAGATTTACCACCAGAAAAAGTATTTAAAATGTAACTTTAAAAATGTAGCATGAAAATATGAGAAAGGAAGAATGGGCACTTGAAATGAGAATGTAGCCACTTAGACACATAGTAGATTCCTCATTTGGTTTATGAATTTGCATGTTCCAATGTCTGAATCAAGATCTTGTGTTGATAATGACTTTTGTGGACTCTTCAGGTGTGAGACCTGTGTTAAGAATTTTTGTGAATCTCATGCATAGCTTCTTATCTTGAACTTGCCCTATGTGTGACGCAAGGCAAAATCCTAGATATAGCTGCATATAGAACATGATCTTAGGCTCTCTTTTGTTAAGTCACTTCACCCAAAACGACCACCTTGAACATTAACCGTTGATAGCCAATGTTTGAGCCTTGAACTTTCTTTGAAAACATTACAAGCCTAATGACCATTTTTAATCCTTCTTTGGCACCCATCCTCCCTAATTGCTAGTGATGAAAATGAAAATAGGGCTTGAAGCCCACGAAATGGGGAGCAAGAAGGAATAAATGTGAAATGAGGCAAAGCCTAAGTTTGGGGGTTAGCAAGAGTAGGGGAAAATGAGAAGCCTACAATTGAGATATCACTAAAATTGTGATGAGATGAGTGAATCAATGGGGTGAAATACCTCGAATAATCCAAAGAGGAAGAATAGTTAATGTGCTATCTCTTGCATAGTTAAGGCTAAATGTGAAATTCATAGATGTTATAAGGGTGGCTCGTGTTACACAAAAGATGAAGATGATGAACAAAGAGAAATAAGGTGGAGTGATCTAAACAAGATGTTGGCATACTACAGGCATTTGTGAAGGCATTAGGGAGGTATTAGTCACTAAATCCAATTATTTATCCTATCCTTAGCCTTAGCCTCCATTACGGCCCACAAGTCCTAAGTGATTTTTAGTGTAGTTGCTCTACATTAGTGGCGAATTACACAAAGGGCAAGCCTATGGGTTGAGTTATGTTCATGAAGATTTCTTTTGGGAGAGTGAGCATGATCATCTCCTTCTACAATCCGTTGTGTGTATGCATTGATTTCATGATAAAGTATAGGGATTCTCTTTTCTGTGAGTGGCATCATTACTTTTGTGGACACAATTGCATTAAGATAAATGTGTGCATAAAGCATGAGAAGTGCAAGTTGTAAGGCAAACTTAGAATGTGCAAGGATTATGAATTTAGATTCTATATGTACTTCGTGGATAAGCTATGCCCTCATTTTGAAAAATGAAAGCTCTTTCGAATCATGTTTTTGAATTGTGGTGGCCTCTTGAAAATTTTCCATTTATGTTTTTGGGGGAATTTGCTTCTCTTTTTCTGTGAGTTGGTGAGCATTTATAGGTTGTCATGAATTACGTGGCCGTTGATGCATGAACATGTGTGGAGTAGCATGTTTTTCTACAGATAAGACTTTCATTACTTGAGGACAAGCAATGATTCGAATTTGAGGGTTTGATGAGTTGGTAATTTACCAACTCATTAGGCTCTTAAGCATGAGCTTTATCTTAGTTTTCGAGTCATTTAGATGGATTTTATGCCCTTTATGCTTTTTTTATGTACAAACATCTGAGTTGAAGAAAAAAGAGCAAGAAGTGGAGAAAAAAGAAGGAAATCAGGTGAAAACCAGCGCTCCACCGAAGAGCACTAGCGAAACGTTAGCCAAATGAAGATGACCATTGCATTGAGGAACTAAAGCAACCTGCGGTCGCTGACATCAACCAACAACTCACCAGTTAACTCACCTACGGGCGCTTAAACTTGTTGGATCAAGGAGGAAAGAAATCAGTGTAGCATAGTTGGAGGTCAGCGAATCACCGAAGGTCCCGTCTAATCATACTGGAAATCACTGAAGGAGCAGATGATGATAGACGACGGTTCGCAGAATGTAACCAGTGAACCGTCGGAAATTTTGTAAGTGCCAAAACGCCGGAGCAGGGGCAATTGCATTCAACACTAAAAAGGAGGAGATTGGTTGCCCTATCTTTGTATATATTCTAGAAAAAAGTACTCTGTACATATTAGATCTTAACTTTAGCTTTTTAAACATTCTTTTTGCTGAGGAAGAAAGTAGAATTCTATTGGTTGAAATTGTTGAATATTGTTTTTCTTTTCTTCATCTTCTTCCTTGTCAAGGTACCTCCATTGTTACAGACATATTTTTGAATTTTATTTTGCTACTCTTATTAATTAAATCAATGAGTTTATTGTTGAATATTCTCTTTAGTTTCTTAACCATGAGTAGCTAAATCATCAACTAGAGATAGTACTTAATTAGATTGCGTATTTCTAGTTTCATCTCAATATTGCTTAATTAGTGTAAATCTGTTAAGTTCTCTTTAATTTATAATTGATGATCTATAGTTGCAAATGTGGATCTATTTTTTACTTGATTTCTGCTTGAAAAAGAAGAATTGAGTATTGGGAGAGATTTGATGGGTGAGATGGATGTGATGTTGTGGAGTTGGGCTAGACATAGCCAAAACCCATATTCACACTCCTAATTAATAGCTAATAGCTAGAGATAGTGCAGCTATTAATCCAAACTTGATTGGGCTGATTTAATTGTGTGTATTGTTCGAAAGAACTAAAGAATGAGGCATTCATGAGATTGAAAAGCATAGAATGCCCACCTGTCCAAGATTATTTACACAATTTTCAATGATGAGATGATCTAGCATAGCCTTGTTTAATTAGCACATCCTCTACACCACACCTCTAGTCTTCTCATTATTGTCAACAACTTTGGTTATTTTGATATTCTAATCAGTTGAGTTAGAATCTATACCATATTGTTAACATCAAGTTTCCACCAACATATTTATTGCTTTTTTTCTTTGGAGTGGTGCGGACTAATTTAAATTTTCCAAACAACACTTGCGTATATCACTTGTTAGTCTATGTGGGATTCAACCCCGGAATCCTTCGAGATATTTCTAGTGAGGAAGCTCAAAATCGTCTAGTGAGGAAGCTCAACATGAAGTCATGCATAAACTCAATATCGTATGAAACGAAGCTCAACATTGTCCATCGACAAAGCTCGTTATGAAATCATGCATGCATTAGACATCATATAAATATGAAGCTCAACAATGTCATCTTGACAAAGCTTAGAATAGAACCATGCTTAAACTCAAACTCATATGAAATGAAGCTTAATGGAGAGATACATCTCGATTATTAATTCATGCATATGAGAAGTTTTACTATAACACATACAACAAGCTCAAGAATAGTGGGAGACTTTTCTCTAAAATCATGTGGTAAGGCTACTTTAGAAATATCACTTCATTTTCATCAACATAGGGACGTTGCCCAAAACCTTATCATGCTTGGACCCATTCAATTCATTTGAAAACGTTATAATTTGTGAGATTTCATTCCAAAACAAGTAATAAAATCAATTCAAGAGAAATCATCATCCATACTCAACATTGGGCACTACCCAAGGCTTCATTATACTCGGGGCAATTCAACCTTCTTTGAAAACATTATCAAAATCATGGGTGAGTTTGGAAACATGCTTTTCATCATCTATTCAATCATAATAACATTGTATTAGGAACTCCCCACACATGGGCGTTTTAGATTCAATTTTTAGAAAATAATTTTGGTAAAAAAAAAATTAGAATCCGCCAAAGCTCGATAAATCATCAATATCAACTCAATTAATCATACCCATGAGTAGAAATGTAAGAATCATGCACTGAATGAATACTCATACTTGATCATCTCAAATAAATCAAAAATTGTTAGGGAATGGGCTTGGGTATTGAAGAAAGCACCCACTCATAGCCTTACATACCTGGGAATGAAGAATCCTAACTCTTCCTAATTGCCCAGCTGAGATTTCCCTGGAAAACCTTGAAATTCTCCTCACTTTCTTCCCTTCAAGCTCCACCCTTGCATGCATGAAAAAAATGGCGTAGATGGGTATTTCTCAGCTTAAAACGACGT
The DNA here is from genome assembly GCA_018107945.1 of Datura stramonium. NCBI lineage: Eukaryota > Viridiplantae > Streptophyta > Magnoliopsida > Solanales > Solanaceae > Datura > Datura stramonium. The sequence goes on from JACEIK010001950.1 coordinate 204,691, forward strand.
AGTATAGGCTCTTAGAACTTTGGAATTACAGAAAAGCCCTTACTAAAATCGCAGAAAATAACTGTAAGGGGGTCCTAATGGACGACCTGACGACTCGTTACTAGGGGTCATGATCCGTTGCTTCACCTGTCAAGTGCACTTCCTCGTCATTCACTAAAACTCCACTGGCTTTGTAACGGTCCACCTAACGACAAGTTGTTGGGTGCCATCCGTCAAGTACACTGGATAAACTTCACTGTCCTTCTCTAGGAACACCCCACGAATGACATGACGACTCGTGGTGACTGACCAGGAGTCGATACATCACTCATGAGGACCTCCAATCCTCCATTATCCCAGGCATTCCCCAAGAGTGACTTGACGACTCGTTTGGCCTCTTCACGAGTCGTTAAGTGACCCGTTCTGCAACTACTGCAACATTTTCCAATTTTTCTCCTGATTCACTTCCAGGTACCATTTTTGAATTCCTGAGGTATAACAATATCTCCCCCTTGGGAACATTCGTCCTAGAATGTTAAAACAATTAGAAAACCCAGAAATGAAAAATCACCATAAATATATAGATGTTAATCATTGATTTTCAAGTCAAAAACTAACAAAACAACTACCCTCGAAGAGAACCACATTCTGGTCAGAGTTCAGACATCACATACATATACTATATCATAAAACAAACTTATTTGCATGAATTGAACCTGAAAAACTAAATAGAGATTTAGGGCAAAAATTTGATACTTCAAACGGAAGCTAAGCCGGTAGGGAACAAATGGGGGTATTTAGCAATCATATCCGCTTCGAAATTCCACGTGGCTCCCTCGACATGCTGATTCATCCATAACACCTTTATTGAGGCTACTTCTTTTTTCCTCAGCTTCGAACTTGTCGATCCAAGATCTCAACCAGAATTTCTTCATAACTGAGGTTGTCTTTCACACCAATGCCATCTATCGGAACCACTAAGGCTAGATCACCCAAGTACTTTTTAAAAAGTGATACATGGAACGCGGGATGAACGGAAGCCAATTCCGAAGCCATGTCCAACTCATCTTCCACCTTACAAACTCTTTTCACAACCGGGTAGGGACCAATATAGCGGGGAATGAGTTTACCTTTCTTTTCGAACTGCATTACTCCCTTCATGGGAGATACCTTTAGAAACACCGAATCATCTACATAAAACTGCAAATTCCTTCTCCTCACATCAGCATATGATTTTTGATGACTCTGAGCGATTTTCAGCCGGTCCCTTATCAAATGAACTTTCACCATCGCCTCATGCACCAAATCTGGACCTACCATGGCTGCCTCACCAACCTCGAACCATCCGATGGGAGATCTGCACCTTCGCCTATAGAGAGCCTCGAATGGTGCCATTTGGATACTAGAGTGGTAACTGTTATTAACAGAAAACTCAATCAAAGGTAAATGATCATCCCAACTACCTTTGAAATCCATAACACAGGCCCTCAACATATCCTCAAGAGTCTTAATGGTTCATTCCGCTTGGCTGTCCGTCTGAGGGTGGAAAGTTGTACTTAGCTTAACTTGAGTCCCGAGCCCTTTTGAAACGAACGCCAGAATTGATAAGTTAACTGAGTACCTCGGTCTGAAATAATAGACAAGGACACTCCATGAAGCCGAACCAACTCCCGAATGTACAACTTAGCATAATCTTCTATTGAATTCGTGGTCTTGACCGGTAGGAAATGTGCAGCCTTGGTAAACCTTTCCACCACAACCCAAATGGAGTCGTATTGCCGGCGAGTACGAGGTAGACCTGTAATGAAGTCCATATTGATTTATTCCCACTTCTAGTGGGGATGGCAATATCCTAAAGTACACCTCCAGATCATTGATGCTCCGCTTTTACTTGTTAACAGTTTACACATTTTGCTACAAACTTCGCAATATCCCTTTTCATACCATCCCACCAACAGATTTCTCGCAAATCCCGATACATTTTCGTGGATCCTGGATGAATAGTATATCTGTACCATGTGCCTCATGCAATATCCAAACTGTCAAATTATCAACGTCCGGGACACATAGTCGACCTTGGTATCAGAGCACACCATCTACCCCTTGGGAGAAAACCTCCACTTTCTGATTTCGCACCGCCTCCTTCAGCATCCTCAATATTGGATCCTCATCTTTCCTGGATTTAACATCAACTACCAAGGACGATTCCGACCCGTTATGTACAATAACACTGCCATCGGTCGAATCGCTTAGTCTAACTCCCAACCTTGCAAGACGATGAACATCCTTCACCATCTCTTTCTTTCCCCCGTCCACATGGGACATACTCTCCATTGAGAGTCTACTAAGTGCATCTGCAACCACGGTAGCTTTTCCCGAGTGGTAAAGGATACTCATGTCATAATCCTTAAGTAACTCCAACCACCTCCATTGCTGAAGATTTAGATCCTTTTGTGTGAACACATATTGCAAGTTGTTGTGGTCCATAAATACATCCACGTGGACCCCATACATGTAATGCCGCCATATCTTCAATGCGAACACCACCACAACCAATTCAAGATCGTGGGTCGGATAATTCTTTTCATGCACTTTCAGCTGTCGAGAGGCTTAAGTTAGCACCCTCCACGCTACATCAATACACACCCAAGTCCAACTCGAGAAGCATAACAATACACCACGAAGCCATCGTTACCCTTGCGTAGGGTCAATACTAGTGCTGAGGTAAGTCGAGCCTTCAACTCTTGGAAGCTTTTCTCACAAGCCTCCAACCACTGGAACTTCACCTTCTTCTGAGTCAACTTAGTCAAAGGCACTGCAATGGTTCAGAAACCGTCAAAAAACCTCTGGTGGTAGCTAGCTAAGCCCAAGAAAATCTGAATGACCAAAGGATTCACCGGTCTAGGCCAATTCTTCACTGCCTTGATTTTCTACAAGTCTACTTTTATGCCTTTTCTAGACACCACATGGCCCAAGAATGCCACGAAGTCCAACCAAAACTCACAGTTGCTGAACTTTTCATACAATTGGCGGTCCTTTAGGGTCTGGAGCACTACTCTCAAGTGAGCGGAATGTTCCTCCTCGGTCCGAGAGTATACAAAAATGTCATTAATGAACACGATCACGAACATATCCAAATATGGTTTGAATTCCCTGTTCATTAGGTCCATAAAAGCTGCAGGAGCATTTTTTAGTCCAAAAGACATAACTACAAACTCATAATGACCATATCATGTTCTGGATGCCGTCTTCGGGATATCACTCTCCCAAACGCTGAGCTGATGTGTTACACCCCGTAAGTTTCTAACGTTTAGTTTGCCTATTCTTATGTTGGTTGGGAGTTTTAAAGTGTCATACGTATGAGGAAAGGGCCCGAGAAAAGGTCAAATGAGTGCCAAATCAGGATTTCCCGGGAAGAGGCCGAACCATGCTGCCTAGAGGGGCAAAGTGGCACGGAGCAAAATCAGTGCGTTGGGAAATGTGCTACATTTTCTTGTTTGCTGCCTCAAGTATATAAGGGTCTCACACTTAGAAATGAGATTATGAATCATAAATCACGACCAACAAAGAATAGGGACGAAGGAAAACATTTAATTTTCATCTGATTACGCCACTAAATGCCCTTCAAATCCAAATTAACTTCGGGTATCGAAGTATAAGGCTGCAGGGAGCATTTCTACAGAGTTAGTTTCGTAAAATTCACCCGCTGAGCCAAAGTTGTTGGAATTGCTCCAAACTAGTGTCAATACGATCCCAGGCATAAAGTAAGCATTTCTCCCTTCTATACTTTCAATAAATAACGAGGTTTAAACCGTGTTCCGTAAAGTTGGGAATATAGTTAATATTTATATATAAAGTTTTCCTTTTCGCCGAATTTAGTGTTAAAACTAGTCCTATCTTTCCAGTAACACGATTTCAGTTGGGAAGAGCTATTGAATACTAATTGGAACTCTCCAGTTAATCAGTAAATAACGAACGAGGTATGTTAAGGCATTTTCTTTTGGCAAGTTAGATTCTTCAACATAGTAATCCAGTATGAATCCCAATAAAGCATGTCAGGAGTATGTTATCATGTCTAGTTGTTATTGTCAGTCGAGACCCGTAAATTGCATTATTTTGGTTTGGATTATACCTGTATAGCTTCCGTGACTACGCCAGGGTTAATAGCTGTGTCGCCGCCCGCTAGGGGCGAGGATACGTCGCTCTACGGAGCGGCATGCCATCCACAAGGGACGAAGATGGGGATCCAGATCCTCATATTGCCGTGGTTGGCCTTATACACACCCTCGCCGAGCGTTTACGCCTAGGGTATAGATATCAGGAGTCCTCCAGACTCAGGAACAACTATAGTTAGGAGTCGAGCAGGCCCAGTTGCAGACCTAGGGGACTGGCAGGACACTTCTAGCTGGTAGTTTATTCAATATGACCTGGATAGGGGTATATAGATTTAGGTGTACTCACTAAGTCTAATGGGGGCCCAGGTGAGTTATTCTGTGCTGATTGTACCTTCCGGCTTATGGGAACCAGGTAAGGTTTATGCTTGCTTTAGTTACTGATAGTTAGACAGTAGGACGCCTCATTTGTCAGGTATGACCCCTACCCTCCTTATTACAGTTATGTTTATGCACGTGATCGCCATTTGTCGCATGACCCCTACCCTCCTTATTACGCTTATGTTTAGCCCCGATTTCACTTCTTCAATCATCTTCACCATTTTCGTTACTTTAGTTATTGTTAGTTCTATTTACTTTCGTCATTTAAAGTTATTACTTACATTACCAAGATCAGTGGTACTGCGCCCTCTTCTCGGGGCGCCGCATTACTTACCGTGTGTACACATACACGAGAGCAGTCCTCGTAGTTCCGCTACCAGACAGAAATACGCCCTTTCTTCCTGAAAGCTTGTGTGATAAAGGGCTTACTTTTTTTGTTTGTATAGTATGGGCAGGGACGGGGCCCTATCCCGACTATGTTATTGTCTTAGAGGCTTGCATTGAATTACTCCGTGGTTAGATGATATTGGTCATGTGGGGCCTATATGTGTTTTAGACTATGTGTGTTGGTCGCGTGGGGCCCTCGTTTAGGTGTTGACTGCGGCCTTGCCGGTCATTACTCGCTTAGCATCCGATTTCACTTTCCAGCTTATACTAGATATCATGGTGGCCTTGTCGGCCCGCATAGGACTCCTATGCTTGTTTGTCTCTTGTTAGTTGTTTATTTTCACAGTGGCTATAGGCCTTGATGGCGGGTGTTGTATTTACAGCCGCTATATAGCCTATTGTTTTCTTCTCATTCGTTAGAGTCGCCCCCGCACCGAGGTGATTGGGCTCGCCTCAGCTCAGCAGTGCAGGTCCTAGTAGTGCACCAGGTGCCAGCTCGCCTCCTAAGGTGGGGCATGCCATGATGATGCCCTTATCCGAGATCTATCTTTCGAGAAACACTGGGCAGACCCTAAAGATGATTGAACAAATAATCGATCTCCGGTAAGTGGATACCTATTCTTGATAGTGACTTTGTCTTTTCAATCGTCGATAATCAATGCACATATGAAAGGAACCATCTTTCTTTCCGAACAAATAATACCTGTGCACCCCCATGGGATCGCCTCGGTCTGATGATACCCTTATCTAGAAAAATCCTTAACCGATCCTTCAACTCTTTTAGTTTCGGGGTGGAGCCATATCCCGTAGGGTGGAATAGATATAGGCTGCGTATCGGGAAGGAGGTCAATAATGATATCAATCTCCGCCAGAGGGATACCTCAGCAAATCATCAAGAAAGACCTCTCGATACTCACGTACTACCGGAACCGAGTGATAGTCGGGGGTTTCGTAAACCCACTGCCCTTAACCCTAACTATATGATACATACAACCTTTAGAGGTCATCTTCCTGGCCTTAAGGTAGGAAATGTATCGACCTACAGCACATCTGAACTACTCCTTCCATTCTAAAATAGCTCACCCGAAAGTTCAACTCTACTGAATGTGTCCTTCAATTAATGGAAGCATAACAAGCATACAACCAATCCATGCCGAATATAACATTGAAATCAGTCATGGCTAACCCACGTATCTAAGCCGAGGTGACATTATTGAAAACCAAGACCGGGCACTCTACACACCCGTCTTGCACCGAGTCACCTACTGGAATTGAAACTGAGAAGGATTCCGACAAGACACGGATCGACTCCGAAACTACTGCTACATAAGGTGTCACAAAAGGGACAAGGTGGCCCCCGGATCTAACAATGCATAAACATCAACATGGAAGACTCATAACATACCAACAAATTACGTCCGGGATGGGCTCTCCCACTGGGCTGATGCTAGTGGCATAAAATCTATTCTCGTTGATCACAATCGCAGCCGGGTAAGACTTCATGATGTGTTGAGCGAGGGGGTGGGCCGCTGAACCAGAAGCCGGGCTACGCCCCAACCTAATCATGTCTCACTGTTGGAAAATCTATAAGCATGTGTCTGTGTTGCCCGTTCCTCGGTACTCACACTCAAACCTCGCAAAGAACAAAGCTCATGCTCGGCCACCCGCGACAAGTTCGGAACACCTAAATCTCGCGGGCTCGCCGTTTTGGCCCTCTAGCCGACGCCGCCATCTTCGATCATGCCTAGGCTCAGATGTCACACTCAAGGCTACGAAGCTGGGGCGATGATCTCTCGGTGAGTCTCGCTAACCGGGGCGCCACTCCGGCCGACTCCTATTGGGAAAAGCTTGGTCCTAGTCTGCCCTTCTTGGCCTCTTGAATGTGCCGCCTCCATCACTAGGCATACAACACCATTCGAGGAAGTCCATATAATGATGGAGAATAGCAATCTTCTCCCTATCCAAGTAACTCGGCTATCCCATGCAAACTTGCCTCACTCGCGCCCCTTCCGATCAGCCACTATCTCAGGAGCACACTTCGGGATAGGCAAGTGAACTCAAGGTAATAATCTATTTTCATCCTCCCTGCTTTAGATTTACGAACTGTGTTTACCTTTTAGCTCTCTCATCTCCCGAGAGAAGAACCGATCAAGTAATGCAACCCGAAACTCCTCCCAAGTGACCGGACTCCTGCCCTGCGACCCCGCTATCCTTCCACTGACTCAACCGATATGCGCAGCCCCTTCAACTGGTAGGAGGCAAACACTGCACACTCAACACCGGCCACCCCCATAACCCGGGCGATTTTGACGATCTCATCAATGAAGTCATATGGGTCCTCAACTGATGCCAAGTACTCCGATGGGTTCATCCTCAAGTAGTCCCTGACTCGAGCCGTCATTGCATTGCCATTCTCAGAGAACATGGCTAACAGCTCGCCGATTCGAAGCGGTCAAGGCTTGAGCAGGCATCTAGATAGTGTCTAATTGGGCGTTGTGTGAGTGGTCAAGCCGTGGCAGCCAGGTCCTAATTGGTGGAATCTCGTTGATGCCCACAACCCATGCCATCCTCGTGGCCTTCACCGCTCTTATTTCTCCTTCATTCATCCTTCAAAGTTAAGCCATGATTCTACAATAACGAATAACACTAATTAGAGGGGTAGAAAAACTCTTCATCGCACGACATAGATCACGAAAGAAGGAAACATTTCCTTAAAACGTTTCATAGCCTCTTCGCCATAAGTGTTGCGCGCTTCACACCCATGAAAAAGACTCTACTTAACGCGGCTTTCATACTCCTTTGTGATACTTCAAACCTATTGCTCTGATACCAAGTTTGTCACTTACCCGAGAGGGGACCCGGATCGCAGACATGGGACTAGGGACCCCGAGAGAGCCTGGCAAAACCCATGGCATAAGCATTCACTAGCTCATTCAACAAACATGAAGAAAACAAAAATATAAACTCAAGGGAATTCTAACTTATAAAAACAGAATGAAAATTTGAAGCTGAATACATCTAAGTCTGATGCTTCCTCTAATTTGGATGAGTGTGATGGGAAAACACCCCCAACTAGCTCGCAAATACCAAACCGAAAATCCTCTAAAAATAACCGAAAGTCCAATCCTGGAGGATGAGACTCACCAAGCAAGCAAATGCTAACTCGATAGGCATCTACGAATGGCCGAACTCGGGAGAACCTCGATCCTATATCATGAAATGATGCAGCATAGAAAGTGTGCATTCAGCTTCTTGGAATGTATCGAGTATGAAAGGTAAGTAAAACCGCTTGAGAATTAATAGTCTATTCAAAAAAAGCCATACATATATGATAGCCTTTAAGGATAAGAAAAGATCACAAGCATTCATTATGAAATCATTCTTATTTAATACATGGTCATGCATGGCTTTTAACGTCATGACTAAATCGATTGAATCAAGGCTAAATCATAAAATTTATATCAAAAGATGAACAATGAGTCAAACCTTGATTTTCAAACATGCATGCATAAGATAATTATCAAGAGTAACGGATATGAAAATTCAAATGATATAAATAGTGGGAGACCTGTCACCAAACGACATACCACGATAGAGCTTACTGGTCCCAACTATCACACTCAAGTGGGTAGAGTAGCCCAAAGCCTTGTGTGGCGATGGATGATACCATGATATCGATATCAAGCTCAAAGCGGCCAATTGGGCCGGGGATAGCTCACAAAGGGGAGGTCCCAATAATATGATGGAATCAACCTACGTTGGCGTAGTTCTGGGGCATAGGTATTGACCCCTAACCCGCTCAGGCAAATTCTTCTCCCAAAATGCAATGCTCCACATCATATAAATACGAAAATCAACATCGCCTAGTGAGGAAACTCAACATGAAGTCATGCATAAACTCAACATCGTATGAACAAACTCAAAATTGTCCATTGACAAAGTTCGTTATGAAATCATGCATGCATTAGACATCATATAAACATGAAGCTCAATAATGTACCTCGACAAAGCATTGAATAGAACCATGCTAAACTCAACATCATATAAAAATGAAGCTTAATGGCGAGATATTACTCCGATATATGGAATCATGCATATAAGAAGTTTTACCATGACACATACCACAAGCTCAAGAATAGTGGGAGACTTTTTCTCCAAAATCATGTTGTAAGGCTACTTTTAGGAAATATCACTTCCTTATCATCATCATAGGGACCTTGCCCAAACTCATGCTTAGACCCATTCAATTTGAAACATTATAATTGGGAGATTACCTAAAACAAGTAATAAAATCAATTCAAGAGAAATCATCATCCATACTCAACATTGGGAACTACCTAAAGCTTCATTATACTCGGGTCAATTAAACCTTCTTTGAAAAAATTATCAAAATCATGGGTAAGTTTGGAAACGTGCTTTTTATCATCTATTCCAACATCATCTCATTCTATTAGGAACTCCCCACACATGGGCATTTTAAATTTAATTTTTAGAAAATGATTTTGGTAAAAGAAATTAAGTTAGAATCCTCCCAAGCTTGATTAGTCATCAATATAAACTCAATTAATCATACCTATGAGTAGAAATGTAAGCATGATGCACTTGAATGAAAAACCCATACTTGATCATCTCAAATAAAGCACAAATTGATACGAAAGGGTACGTATGGAAAGCACCCACTATAGCCATTACCTGAGAATGAAGAATCCAACCTTCCTAATTTCCCACAGAGATTTCCCCTTGAAACCTTGAAATTCTCCTCACTTTTCTTCCCTTCGATCTCACCCTTTGCATGCATGAAGAAAATGTCCTAGATGGGTCTTTCTCGCCTTAAAACCCTCTATTACGAGCTTAAATGACATAGATTTAGGCCCTTAGAACTTAGACATTATGGAAAAGCCCTTACCGAAACAAATAATCGGCCGTGTCCTAACTGACGACCATGACTCGCTACTAGGGCTCGCGATCCGCTGAGCTCAATTCGGCCGGCGTGCATTGCCTCGTCATTTATGAAAACTCCACTGGCTTGGTTACAGCCCACCTAACGGGTCGCGACCGACTAAAAGTTATTGGATTCCATCCATCAAGTACACCGATAAACTTACCATTCCTTCCTAGAACACCCTACATTAACCCGACGACTATGGTGACTAACCACGAGTCGTTACATCGCCCGTGATGACCTCGAGTCCTCCATTATCCCAAGCCTTCCCTCATTTAAATCACTTGGACGACTCGTTTGGCCCTCCATGAGTCGTTAAGTAACCTGCTCGCAACCTGCAACATTTTCCAATTTTTCTCCGATTCACTTACGTCTGATTTCTGAATTCTCGAGGTATAACAGTTCACTATAAATAAATGGGTACGGTTAACAGGTGAATCAATGAAATATGGTCATTTAGGTCAAAATTGGGATCAAGGATTCATGAATCTTTTGTAGGGCAATATAGGCTAAAAGGGAGCTAAAACAAAAATGGTTTATGATCATATCCTAACCTACTATCCTATGCAGAGACCAACCCGGAAAGTTCTAGGATCTTCAACAACATAGTTCAATGAATACTAAAATCTCACCACACATGGTACATGAACTATTTTTACTTCACCTATCTTGTTTATACATCGCCTAACAAGAATAACTACTATTAATAACCAAATGACATAAAAAGATCCACATAAATCATGCATATTGTGAAAAATACATAGCAAGAATTTTTAACAAGGTCAAATTTTCAAAAAAAAAAAAACTAGTGCATTTCTATTGGTTGAGTGTTCCAGTTACTTTTAATCAAACAAAGATCACAAAGAAATCTCAACAGATGTCGGTTCTACTAGATAGCATGCCCGAGGTAAAAGGAAGCACGCTAAGAAAAACCCACAAACGAACAAAATTCCCAAAAATACAAGTACACCCCCTCCTCCTTGAAAAGTGAGCTGTCCCCAGCGCTCATTATAAGCATGTAGGGCAGAGAACATACCTGTGGCTACCAAACTTCACCTTCCATGTGTTACCTCCCATCATCGCCACTTAACATCGCGACATGATGTGACTTTTATAACTTCTCAAGCATCATCAAAGTGTACCCACTCTTTTCAATTCGTCTTCATCTCCCAGATACACTTTGTCTTCTTTGCCCATTTACTTGAATCTTTTCCTCTTTGTTCTCAAGTTCCACTACACCATATGGAGACACTTGCACTACTCTGTAAGGTCCCGCTCATCTATATTTTCAACTTCCCCAGATGCAGCCAGAGTCTTGAGTTAAACAATAATAACAAGTCGCTCAATAAACTCCCTTCTTGTAATCTTTTGTAATGATAGATCTTCATTCTTTCATTATAAATGGCCGTAACTATAACCAAAAAGTGTTTTTTCTCCATGTTTTGCATACTTGAGATGCGGAGCTAGTGCTTTCACCAAGGATCGCGGTACCTCCACGTATGGATTGGCTGGTAAAGTTGAACGTTTCTTTGTGATCAAGGTCTAACTTTTGGCTGGGATGCTATATGACCCTCTCCCATTTAAAGCATTAAACCGTTTCTATGTATTCTGGCCCTGTTGTCTCCATAATTCATTATCACAGCTGCCAATGTATCATATTGCCAATTCCTTCCACGGTGCTAAAGGTGACTATGTTAATTCTTGAGTACGAGTGGAGAATTTATCCCTTGATGAAAACCTGAGGAAGTCACAAAAGAATAATAAAGAAAAACAAAGTAAAAAAACATAGTAGATAACTACCAACAAGTCAAATACAAGCTAATAACCTAGTCTTAGCCGTATTCCCCCTGGCCAATGACGCAACTTTTGATAATGCTCAAACCACACTTAACTTAATTATAAGAGGACGTTGACAATAAGAACCCAACTGAGCTTAAATAATCTCGTAGGGAATATGGAAGATCTAGATTACAGCCGGTAAATGAACTTGTATGGTAAGTACTTCACAATTGGGGATTCTATAATAATCAATAGTAAAACCAAAGAAGTTGTCAAGATTAGTGGTTGTTAATAAATACTAAAGGATAACTAGGTTTTGTGTTCCCCTGGAATTGCTAACAGCTTTAGGTTATTAAACTAGTGATCTTCCCAATACTTAGCCTACAGAATTGATAACTTAGGTTCATTCAAATAATCGACCAATCATTATTGAATTACTATACTCACTATTCGACCAAGTTCCCATGAAAGTGTTTCAAAACTAATCGTTATCACTATGTTCCAGATATAACTATCCTGCAACCACAGCTCATGTTAATACAATGATCATCAAGATCAAGGCTCCGTTGTAATTTCTTTTTCCTAATCTCTACCTCTTCAACCAAATCAAGTAGCACTGGCACTTTCTATCATTGAACACCGCTTAAGACTCATTAAAAAGCATGAAGATAATGCTATATAAGTAATTAGTGGCTAGTTTTAGACTCAATTTTTGTGCAACCCTAGCTTGTTAATTCACTCATGGTTACACAACCCTTGCTATGGAGGTTTTAGCCTCTCATAGTTGCAAGGTTGTGAAGTGTGTTCATGATTAAAGACATAAAAACAATACTTAAAAATATGATTGAGAAAAATGCTTCCTTTAATTACTCCAAAAAATCTTGAAGAACAAGTAGCAAGAACAATATTAATTCAAGAAAAGGTTGATTACATGGTTTAACCAACTCAATTCTTTCTTTCAAAGATGTAAAATTTTCTATTACAAAGTTTTCCAACTAAAATTAATTCTTCTCAATGTCACTTCTGAAAAATAAAATATAAAACGTATTTATATAGACATAAGAATCCTTTTCCTAGGCTAACAGTGCGATTTTCCATATCTGGTGCCGACATCGTCACGGGTCATCCTACGACTCGTAGGAGCATCCTATTGTCCGTGGAAGCATCTCTTGGTTTGGATTGTTGGCCGATTTTTGGCTAAGTGTTGGGCCAAGGTACGATTTGTACCTCCTTCCTACGACTCATACCAAGCTCCCGTAGTTTGATTCTGAATCTTTTCTATTTGTCTGAAGTTCACCATGACTGGTATGGTGCAACTCGTACCAAACTCTCATGGGTCATGGAATCATCTCGTACTGAGAATTAGCCTCTTGTGCAATTCTTCTGGAGTTCATCACGACTTCCTTAACACGATTCGTACAAGCATGGTATGATCTGTGGCAAGACTCATAGGTAGGTTCATTCTTCCAACATCAGCCTTCTGCTTTTTATCACGACCATCAGTACGACTCGTAGGTCCATCCTACGGATCGTACTGTGGACTGCATTTTTGTCCTTTTTTGCAAACTTTTAGATTCCTTTTGCAAATATACGCTCCAACACCCATTTATCCTGAAATCAAAGGAAAAGTGCCTCATATCCACATAAATATACCTATGTCTATGCTATTTTCTTAGTTTTGAGCGTCAATCGTGCTGTAAATCCACAGACCATCAGTGAAGCGTGCCACACTTATGACGAATAGGCTACAAAACATTTAGTAAATGTTCCCTTCTTTCATGATCTTTGCCATATGATGAAATATCTCTCTCTATCGTCCTTACTTGTGCTATACGCATTTGCAGATCATGCCTTCATGCAGAGTAAACAGAAGAAGAAATTGGAACAGTAATGGCCATGAGGATGGAAACAGTGGCGGGTACCAGCAAGCCCCACCAGTTCATGAGGAGCATGCACTAGAACCATCTGCCCATGTTCAGGGTGACCGTTCAGATGTTAGCGCAGGCCTTGACAGCTCAGGTCAACCAACACGCAGTGGCGCATTTCCCTTAGAATGCGAATTCGACAACAGTGAGAGTAATAGATTTCCTAAGAATGAACCCCCTAGAGTTTCTTGGGTCCAAGGTGGACGAGGACCCACATTGATTTTATTGATGAGATTGTGAAGATCACTCAAGTCATGGGGGTAAATGAAGTAGAGTGTTTTGATTTAGCCTGATATCAGTTGAAGGGGATCGCACACATTTGGTTTATACTATGAAAGGTTAATAGGGCAGCCGAAGCAAGCCCTATCTGTTGGGAGGAGTTTCTTGCTGCTTTTCTAGATCGATTCTTCCCTCGTGAGATGAGGGAGTTGAAGGCAGCCAAATTTGTTAATCTTAAGCAGGGGAAGATGATAGTGAAGGAATATGCCCTTGAGTTCACTCGTTTGTCAAAATACGCACCAGAGTTAATGGTTGATCTGAGGGCGTGAGTGAGTAGGTTTGTTCATGGGGAGGCGGACTATCTAGACAAGGATTGCAGGATCATTATGCTCTATCAGGATATGGATTTCCCTCGGATAGTCTTATACGCCCAACATATGGAGGAAGCGCATATGAGGGAGAGAGAGGCCAAGAGGGCCAGGACAGACAGATATGGGACTTTCCATCCTAGATCGGGGGGTAGACATCGCCAGCAGTCTCATCACAAGTCTTTTGCTCCAGCACCATCATCAGCTAGTACACCATCTAGACCATGAGGTGGTCAGAGGAGCAGGGCCTCAGATTCGAGGGGCAAGGGTAGCATGCAAATAGAGTGCACTTTCCCATCTTGCGCGAAGTGTGGTAAGAATCACCCAGGGAGGTGTTTAGTTGGCTCAAATGATTGTTTTGGGTGTGGCAAACCCAAAAATCAACTTAGGGATTTTTCTTCAGCCAGACAAGGGGGTAGTGGGGCCCGTATTCTAATGCTAGTTCGGTAGCTCTAGCAGCACGTCCCTCTTAGTAGGGCTCTTCGACTAGTTTAGCTAGCGGTCAACGACAAAATAGGTTTTATGCCCTTGCATCTTTACAAGAGCAGGAGACTTCCCTAGATGTTGTTACTAGTATATTACGAGTTTTCCATCTTGATGTATATTCTTTGTTTGATCTAGGGGCTACCTTGTCTTTTGTGACACATTATGTGGCTAGTAGTTTCGGAGTCAATCCCGAAATCTTTTTAGAACCCTCATCATTATCTACTCCAGTGGATGACTCAGTTGTGCTAGACGGGTGTACAGAAGTTGCCTGGTCATAGTCCTTCAGAAAGTTACCTCAGCAGATTTAGTAGAGTTAGCCATGGCCGTTTTTGATGTTATCCTCGACAAGGATTGTCTATTCGCATGTTATGCCTCAGTTAATTGTAGAACCTTGCAAGTAGAGTTCAGATTTTTGGGTGAGCAAGTCATAGAGTGGAAGGGTAGTTCAGCTATTCCTGTAGGTCGTTTCATTTCTTACCTTAAGTCCAGAAAGATGATCTCGAATGGTTGACTGTACCATCTAGTTAGGGTTAAGGATGCTACATCCGAGACCTCGACTATCCAATTAGTTCCAATAGTATGTGAGTAACCAGAAGTCTTCCCAGATGATTTACCGGGAGTCCCTCCCGAGGGGGAGATTGATTTCTGTATTGACCTTCTTCCTGATACGCAACGTATATCTATTCCTCCTTGTAGAATGGCCCTAGCCAAGTTAAAGGAGTTGAAGGAGAAGTTGAAAGATCTCTTAGATAAGGGTTTCGTTAGACCGAGAAAATCCCCATGGGGTGCACTAGTTCTCTTTGTCAATAAGAAAGATGGTTCTCTTCGTATGTGCATTGATTATCGGCAATTGAACAAGGTCACCATAAAGAACAAGTATACTCTACCCAGGATTGATGATCTGTTTGACCAGCTTCAGGGTGCCAATTTCTTTTTGAAGATAGATCTTAGATCCAAGTACCACCAACTTAGAATTTAGGAGGGCAACATTTTGAAGACAACCTTCAGCACGCGGTATGGTCATTATGAGTTTAGTTATGTCTTTTGGACTAATGAATGCTCCTGCATCTTTTACGGACTAGATGAACAGGGTGTTCAAGACATACTTGGATATGTTGATGATCGTGTTTATTGATGACATCCTGATTTACTCTCGGAGCGAGGAGGAGCATGCCGTTAATTTGAGGGTGGTGCTACAGACTCACAAGGATTGCCAACTATATGTTTTAAATTCAGCAAGTGTTAGTTTTGGTTGAACTCAGCGGCTTTTTTAGGCTATGTGGTATCAGGTGAGGGAATATAGGTAGACTCTCAAAAAATAGAAGTAGTGAAAAACTAGCCTACACCGATTAATCCTTCGGATATTCAGAGCTTTTTGGGTTTAGCTGGCTATTATCGGAGATTTGTTGAGGGCTTTTCATCTATTGTAGCGCCATTGACAAAATTGACCCAAAAGAAAGTGAAGTTCCAATGGCCAGAGGCTTGTCAGAGAAGCTTTCAGGTGTTAAAAACATCACTTTTCTCAGGACCGGTGTTAACTCTACTGGAGGGTACCAATTGGTTTGTGGTGTATTGCGGTGCTTCTAGAATCGGCGTTGATTTTGTATTGATGCAGCACAACAAGGTTATAGCATATGCTTCCAGACAGCCGAAAGTTCATGAGAAGAATTACTCCACCCATGATCTTGAATTGGCGGTGGTGGTATTCGCCTTGAAGATATGGAGACATTATTTGTACAGGTCCATGTAGATGTGTTTAAAGACCATAAGAGTCTTCAATGTGTGTTTACCCAAAGGATCTAAATTTATGGCAAAGGAGGTGGTTGGAGCTACTTAAGGATTAAGACATGAGTGTCCTTTACCATCCGGGCAAGGCTAATGTAGTAGCAGACGCACTTAGTAGACTCTCTATAGAGAGCGTGTCCCGTGTGGATGAGGGGAGGAAGGAGATGGTGAAGGATGTGCATCAATTTACAAGGTTGGGAGTTCGTTTGGTTTACTCGACTGATGGTGGTGTTATAGTTCAGAATGGATCAGAATCGTCCTTGGTGACTGATGTAACAGCTAGAAAAGATGAGGACCCTATTTTGTGTAAGTTAAAGGAAGTCGTACTGAATCATAAGGTAGAAGTCTTCTCCAAAAGGGGACATGGTGTGCCTCGATATCAGGGTCTCTTGTGTTTCTCCTATGTTCATGATTTGAGAAATCAAATATTGCACAAGGCTCACGGTTTCGGGTATTCAATCCATCCAGGTACCACTAGGATGTACTGTGACTTATGGGAATTCTATTGCTGGAATTGCATGAAGAAATACATACGCAGAATTTGTAGCTATGTGCCCAAACTGTCAGCAAGGTGAAGGTTAAGCATTAGAGATCGGGAGGTGTGCTTTAAGACAATAGTATTCCTACTTGGAAGTGGGAAGAAATCAATATGGATTGTTGTCTCACGCTGGTCGACAATGTGACTCCATTTGGGTTGTTGTAGATGGTTGACCAAAGCCTCTCACTTTCAACCAGTCAAAAACACGAATTCGGCGAAGGATTATGCAAAACTATACATCCAAGAGCTAGTTCGATTGCATGGATTTCCCTTTTCCATCATATCAGACAGAGGTACTCAGTTTACCTCTTAGTTTTGGAAGTCGTTTCAAAAAGGGATTGGTACTCAGGTTAAGCTCAGTACACCATTTCACCCGCAAATGGATGGTCAAGCGGAATGGACAATTCAGACTCTCGAGGACATGTTGAGGGAATGTGTGATAGACTTCAAGGGTGGTTGGGATGACCATTTGGCTCTTATTGAGTTCGCATACAATAAAAGCTACCATTCCAGTATTCAAATGGCTCCGTTTGAGGCTCTTTGTGGGCGGAGATGTAGATCGCCTATTGGCTAGTTTAAAGTTAGTGAGGCTGTGATGATAGGACCATATTCAATCCATGAGGCTATGGAGAAGGTTCTACTCATATGGGATAGGTTGAAAATAGCTCAAAGTTGCCAAAAGTCCTATGCCAATGTGAGAAAGAGGGAGTTTGGGTTCGAAGTTGATGATTGGGTGTTTCTAAAAGTGTCTCCCATGAAGGGAGTGATGAGATTCGGAAAGAAAGGAAAAGTTAGTCCCTGCAATGTTGGTCCCTATCGAATTGTGAAGCGGGTTGGAAAGGTGGCATATGAGTTGGAGTTGCCCTTAGAATTAGCTTATGTTCATCTTGTTTTTCATGTATCGCTCTTGAAGAAGTGTTTGGGGGATCCAACTCTAGTTGTGCCGATAGGCAGTGTCGCTGTGAAGGACAACCTTAATTATGAAGAGGTTCCGATGGAAATACTGGATCGATAAGTGCAAAGGCTAAGAAACAAGGAAGTAGCTTCAGTTAAAGTTTTATGGAGGAATCAGCATGTGGAGAGAGCTACGTGGGAAGCCGAAGCAGATATGATGGCTAGATATCGACATTTATTCCCTACCAACTTAGTTCTAGCTTGAGATATTAGTTTTTGCCCTAAAACTCTATTCAATTTCATGTTTTATTCATATACCCCAGTTTCTTTCTTGTATATGGATGTATGTATGATTCATGAAATTAGTTCAGCCATGTAATTTAAATCGGAGTTAGTCATTCCGTTAGTTTTCATCTTGTATGATCAGTAATTGAGTATGATGATTGCATTTTTCTATTTTCTGTATGTTTTCTCACATTCGAGGACGAATATTCCCAAGGGGGTGATATTGTAATATCCCAAAAGTCCCTAAGACTAGACCTGGGAATTAAAAATGGAATGTGGTAGAAGGCTGGAAAATGTGTCTCAGAACGACTCATGGTATGAGTCATTGGAGGTTCCAACGACCTGTTGGAGCACTCGTGGTCATGTTGTGTAGAAGTAGGTTCAAATGTATCGAGTCCAGGATATGACTCGTAGGAAGGTGCAATGGGTTGTAGGTCATGGTCATTGGCTGTCACCAGGGTTCAGGAGGATGAATGGTACGAGTCATAGAACGACTCATTGTGAGTAACAACGAGTAGTAGTAAGTTCCCGTGGGAAGGAGAAGAAAAATCTCCAGTCGAGGTGACGGATGGAAACCATGACTCGTTGGAAATAGGCACGAGTCGTGTTATGACTCGTGGGAAGTCCAGATGCAGGTCATCCGGGGAAGTAACGGGAAGATGTAATAGATCGTTGCTTGGGATAACGACCCTTCCTTTCAAGTTGTGGAATTAGAATCTGAGAAGTTAAGAATTAATAAGGGATGTAATGGAAGGATACCACGAGTCATGGTATCAAGGTACAACCCGTGGGAGCAGTCGTGGTCACTGGCAATGCAGAAATTTCAGGTTTTTCATTAAGGGTAATTTTGTAATTCCTATGTCCAAGGGTCCTAAAGTACATCGTTTAAGGCTAGAAATGAAGTGTTTTATGAGGGGTAAGATCATTCTAGACTCATTCACATTCGTGCATGCAAGTTGAAGGCTTAGGAGGTGAACAAGCTTAGGTTTTCTTCAAGTTTTCTTCAAATCTTAATTGGGCAATCAGAAAAGTAGTAGAATCAATCCATCTCAGGTATGTAGGGTCATGAATGGGTGAATTTGTTCGCACCATGCTCAATCTCTCCCTAATTCATGAAATTCTATTTAATATTTTATGGGGTTTTATCCCAATGCTTATGAAATTCTTATGATCTATCCATGTGTTAATTTCCTTCATGTATCAAGTTATATTCTATGAATCATGGGAAGATTTTATAACTATTTCACTTATAAATTAGGGATTTAAATTTAATAATAGGAAGTGCCTAAGATTAGACCTGAGATTTAATAATGGATGTTGGCTGAAATTAGGAAAAAATCCACAGAATGGATGCCCCAAAGGATCGTTGGTCCAACCAACGACCCATGGGAAGAATTCGTGGGATGGTTGCCTAGTAGCTGTGGGGGAAATAACGAGCGTAGTACCGACTTGTTTTTCTTTACAATGAGTCATCGTATATAGTCGTGGTGGGAACTGGTCTTCGGCTATGGGGGAAGTAACGGGTCATCCCACAAGCCGTCGTGAGAAGTAACGGGTCGTGGTCACCAATCGTGGGAAGAAATGTCAATATTCTCCAGTCTAAATAACAGAAGCTAACCACGACTTGTTGGAGGAAGTAATGAGTCATGGTGAGGGTCATGGGAAGGATTAGTACAGGACCTAAAGGAGGAAACAACGAATGATATAATGACCCGTTGTCTGAAAGAACGACTCATTTTATTGAGTCGTGGGGACAAATCTGAGATTAGGAGGCTTGGCAGTGGAGATGACGGATGGATACCACAAGTCGTGGTATCCTCTAACAATCCGTTTTTTCGGTAGTTGGTTCGCCCAGTGCAGATTTTTCAGGGATTTCATTAAGGGCATTTTTGTTATTCCCAAGTCCTAGGGTACTAAACTACGTCGTTTAAGGCTAATAAATCAGTGTTTATTGAGGGTATAACCCACCCTAGGCTTATTCATTCTCATGCATGCAAAGTTAAGGGATTGAAGAGGTGATCAAGCTTGTTCTTCAAGGTTTTCTTCAAATCTTCCTTTGGGCTTTTAAGGAGTGCTGAGAATTGATTTTCCCCAGGTATGTAGGGTTATGAATGGGTGATTCCTTTGACACCCATGCCCAATCCCTCTCTAAATCATGAGATTTCTGTGTCTAAACTATGGGGTATTAACCCAATGCATGAATTTCCTAATTCTCTACATGGGTATGATTTAATTATGTTTCTACTATTGAATTATGAAAAAATGAGCAATTTTTATAATGTTTTAAATTAAAAATCATGTTTATAATTTTATGAATTAAAAAGCCCATTGATGAGAAGTTCATGAAAGATGAGATTTGTGATGAATATGTGATGATGATGAGATATTATGATGAAAAGAATATTTTAAAGATACCCATGTTCTTATTTATATTTTTGATATGAATTAAGTATTTTCAAGAATGATGAAGTATTGGGCAATGCCCTCATGTTTTGGGGCGAAGACTCTCAATTATATTTTCATCTTGTGGTATGTTTAGAGATAAATCTTCTCATATGCATCATTTCATATTTGAGATGTATTTGATTATTGGGTTTCGTTAATAGACGATGTTCAGCTTCGTTGTAAAAAGATCTAGTACATATGCATGTTTTAGGAGAAGTGTCTAGCACTGAGAAGGCTAAGGGTCGATCACCAACTCCTCAGAACTACGCGCCAATGTAAGTTTATACTACTATTTATATTACTTTGGGACCTCCCTTGTGAGCTATCCCCTGCTCCTATTGGTCCACGAGCTAGATATCGATATCATGGTATCATCCCTAGCCCTGGCAAGACTTTGGACGGCTCTTCCCACTTGAGTGTGATTGTTGGGACCAGGTAAGCTCTATCGTGGTTGCTGGTTAAAAGACGAGTCTCCCATTATTCCTCATGATTTCGGTTATGCATATCCATTACTCATGAGATTTACATATGTATGCATGTCCTAAAGCAGGTTTGACTCAATGTTCAGTTTTACTTATAAATATTAGAATTCAGCTTTGAGTCAATCGATTCAGTTATGATGTTACGAAGTTATGCTTTTCTATGTTATGATGAGATTATGATTTTATAAAAAATGCATGCAAGCCCTACTCTCAGATTCTTAATGTTATGTTACATTACGCATTGTCTTTAAATTATTTTACTTACTTTAGTAGTTTTACTTACCCTGTATACTCAGTACATTCTACATAGCGACTGTATAGTCTATGTTGTAGCGTTTCATGATACAAGATCCGGCTCCCAGGTTCAGCCCCGCTCATAGTCAGCCTTCTAAGAAAGCATCGCTTACAGTTGGTGAGTCTTCATCTCTCAAGGGTTAGTCTTATTCAGATTTTCTAGATGTATTTTCAGTTTCAGTTTTGTTGAGTTAGTTGGGGTCTTATCCCATCAACTCGTCATGTTAAGAGGATTTTCAAACATATGTTTGAATTTGTCTTCGGATTGCGTAATCTAATATTATGTTTAAGTTAGAATTCCGCTATAACTATATTTTTGATTATTTAGTTTCATTGATTGAGTTAGATGTATGCTTATCCATGGGTCAACTTGGGGTCTCTCGGGGCTTCTTGTCCAGTGTTGTGATCCGGGCTTCCGTTTTGGTCATGACAAACATGGTATCAGAGCATAGGTTTGAAGTGTCCTAGGGTGTCTGAAAGCCGCGTTAAGTAGAGTATTTTTCATGGGTGTGAAGCGCGCCACACATATGAAAAAGAGGCTACGAGACATTTTGGAAATGTTCCTTTCTTTCATGATCTATGTCATATGATGAAAAGTCTCCTTGTTTTTCTAATTCGTGTTATTCGCGATTGAAGAATCATGGCTCCCTGAAGAATGAATGGTACAAGGAATGGGAATGGTGAAGGTCACAAGGATGGCAGTGGAAATGGGCACCAGTAGGCCCCACCAGTTCAGGAGCCCCAAGCACTGGCGCCATTTGCCCATAATGGGTTTCGGGAAGCTATTAAGATGGTTGCGCATGCCTTGACCGCTCAGGTCAATCAGTAGGCTATTGCGCATGTTTTGAAAAATGGAAATGTAGAGGCGGCTCAAGTCAGAGACTTCTGGAGAATGAATCCTCCAAAGTTCTCACGTCAAAAGTAGATGAGGACCCGTTTGAGTTCGTTGATGAGATTGTGAATATCACCCAAATCATGGGGGCGAATGGAGTGGAGTGCACGGAGTTTTCCTCGTACCAGTTGAATGGAACGGTAGTTCAGTTGTGCCTGTAGGTCGCTTCATTTCCTACTTTAAGGACAGAAAGATGATTTCTAAGGGTTATGTGTACCATTTAGTTAGGGTTAAGGATGTTGAGTCCAAAACCCCGACTATCCATTCAATTCCAGTAGTACATGAGTATCCATAGGTCTTTCCAGATGATTTACCGGGAATCCCTCCCCAGCGGGAGATCGATTTTGGTATTGAACTTCTTCTCAACATGCAACCTATATCTATTCCTCCCTACAAAATACCTCCAGCGAGCTAGAGGAGTTGAAGCAACAGTTGAAGGACCTGTTAGACAAGGGTTTCATTAGACCAAGCAAGTCCCCCTAGGGCGCACCAGTTCTCTTTGTATGAAAAAGAGATGGTTCTCTTCATATGTGTCTCGACTATTGGCAGTTGAACAAAGTCACCATCAAGAATAGGTATCCTTTACCCAGGATTGATAATTTATTCGACCAGCTTCAGGGTGCCAAGTGTTTCTCAAAGATATATCTCAGTTTCGGGTATCACCAACTCAGAGTTTGTGATTGTGACATCCCAAAGACAACTTTAAAGACGCGGTATGGTCATTATGAGTTTGTAGTTATGTCTTTTGGACCAATGAATTCTCCTGCAGCATTTATGGACCTGTTGAACAGGGTATTCAACCCATACTTGGATACGTTCGTGATTGTATTTATTGATGACATCCTAATATATTCTCGGAGCGAGGAGGAACATGCTTCTCATTTGAGAATAGTGCTTCAGACTCCCAAGGATCACCATTTATATGCCAAATTCAACAAGTGCGAGTTTTGGTTGAACTATGTAGCATTTTTGGGTCATGTGGTATCAAGTTAAGGCATAAAGGCGGATCCTTAGAAAAAAGAAGCAGTAAAGAATTGACCTAGACCGGTGAATCCTTCGGATATTCGGAGTTTCTTGGGTTTAGCTGGCTACTACAGGAGATTTGTTGAGGGTTTCTCATAGATTGTAGCACCCTTGACCAAGTTGACCAAACAAAAGGAGAAACTCCAATGGTCGGAGGCTTGTGAGAAGAGCTTCCAAGAGTTGAAGACTCAACTTACCTCAGCACTAGTGTTGACCCTACCTGAGGGTACCAATGGATTTGTGGTGTATTGTGATTCTTCAAGGATCAGAGTTGGGTATGTATTGCTGCATCATGGGAAAGTTATTGCATATACCTCTAGAGAGCTAAAGGTTCATGAGAAGAATTACCTGACCCATGATCTTGAATTGGCCACGGTGGTGTTCGTATTGAAGATATGGCGACATTATTTGTATGGGGTCCATGTGGATATATTTATGGACCACAAGAGCTTACAATATGTGTTCACATAGAAGGATCTCAATCTTCGGCAAAGGAGGTGGTTGGAGTTACTCAAAGACTATGATATGAGTGTGCTTTACCATCCGGATAAGGCCAACGAAGTAGCAGATGCACTTCGTAGACTCTCTATGGAGAGTGTGTCTGGATTAGGGGAAGAAGGAGTTGGTGAAAGATGTGCATCGACTCGCAAGGTTAGGAGTTAGGTTGGTCTACTCGATCGATGGAGGTGTTCTTGTTCAGAATGGATCAAAATCTTCCTTGGTGACTGATATGAAAGCTAGATAAGATGAGGACCCAATTTTGGTAAAGTTGAAGGAAGCTGTTCAGAATCAGAAGGTGGAGATATTCTCCAAAGAGGGAGATGGTGTGCTTTGGTACTAGGGTCGCCTATGTGTTCCGGTTGTGGATGATTTGAGGAGCCAGATGTTGCGCGAGGATCATGGATACAGGTACTCTATCCATCTAGGTTCCACCAAGACGTACCATGACTTACGGGAAATCTATTGGTGGAATGGCATGAAGAAGCATATTGCGAAATTCATAGCTAAGTGTCCAAACTGTCAATATGTAAAGGTCGAGCACCATAGAATGGGAGGTGTGCTTCAGGATATCAGCATTCCTACTTGGAAGTGGGAAGAAATTTATATGGATTTCATCACAGGTTTACCTCGTACTCGTCGACAATATGACTCCATTTGGGTTGTGGTAGACAGGTTGACAAAGGTTGCACATTTTCTACTAGTCAAAACCATGGATTCGGCGGAGGATAATGCCAAACTATATATCTGGGAGCTATTTTGATTGCATGGAGTGCCCTTATCGATCATTTTAGATAGGGGCACTCAATTTACCTCTCAATTTCTGAGGTCATTTCAAAAAGGGCTCGGTTCTCAGGTTAAGCTTAGCACAACATTTCACCCGAAAATGGATGGTCAAGCGGAATGGACAATTCTGACCCTCGAGGACATGTTAAGGGCATGCATGATTGACTTGAAAGGTGGTTCGGATGATCACTTTCCCCTTACAGAGTTTGCCTACAATAACAACTATCACTTTAGTATTTAGATGGCACCATTCGAGGCTCTCTATGGACAGACATATAGGTCGCCCATCTGTTGGTTCGAAGTTTGTGAGGTGGAAGTGATAGGGTCAGATTTGGTTCGTGAGGCTATGGAGAAGGTTTAGCTCATACGGGATAGGTTGAAGATCCCTCAAAGTCTCCAAAAGTACTATACTTATATGAGAAGGAGAGAGCTTGAGTTCGAAGTGGATGATTGGGTGTTTTTGAAGGTTTCTCCCATGAGGGGAGTGATGCGGTTTGGAAGGAAAGGGAAACTCATCCTTCGTTATGTTGGCCCTTAATGAATTATGAAACGGGTTGACAAGGTAGCAAATGTATCGAAATTGCCCTTAGAATTAGCTTCTGTGGATCCTATTTTTCATTTGTCGCTCTTAAAGAAGCGTTTTTGTGATCCATCTCTGGTTGTCCCAGTGGAAAGTGTTGGTTTGACAGACAACCTTAGCTATGAGGAGGTCCTAGTGGAATTATTGGATCGTCAGATTCGAAGACTAAGGAACAAGGAGTAGCTTTAGTTAAAGTGTTATGGAGGAATCAGCATGTTGAGAGAGCTACTTGGGAAGATGAAGCAGATATGATGGCTAGATACCTACATTTATTATCTACCGGCTCAGTTCCAACTTGAGGTATCCGTTTTTGCCCTAAAATTCTATTAAGTTTTCATGTTTAGTTCATGTGTTTAAGTTTCTTTTATGTATATGGATGTGTATACGAATCATGAATTCAGTTCAGCTATGTAGTTTGAATCGGAGATAGTCATTCCGTAAGTTTTCGATTTAAATGATCATTATTTGAATGTAATGATTGCATGTCTCTGTTTTGTGTATGTTTTCCCACATTCGAGGATGAATGTTCCCAAGGGGGAGATATTGTAATACCCCGGAAGTGCCTAAGATTTGACCCGGGATTTAAAAATGGAAGTTGGATAAATTGGGAAAAACTCCATAGAATGGACGCCCTAATGGATCGTTGGTCCAACTAACGATCCCTAGGAAGCAGTTATAAGAAGGTTTCCTAGTAGCAGTGGGGGAAATAACGAGCGTAGTAACTACTCATTGTTCGTTACGATGAGTCATCATATGTAGTCATGGTGGGAATTGGTCTTCAACTTTAGGGGAGGTAACGGGTCATCCCATGACCCGTCATGAGAAGTAACGGTTCGTGGTCACCACTCGTGGGAAGAAATGTCAATATTCACCAGTCCACATTACGGTAGCTAACCACGACTTGTTGGAGGAAGTAACGATTTGTGTTGAGGGTCGTGGTAAGGACTAGTACAACACCTGAAGGAGGAAACCACGGACGATATAACAACCCATTGTCTGAAAGGATGACTTGTCCTGTCGACTCATGGGGACGAATCTGAGATCAAGAGGCTTGGTAGTAGAGGCGACGGATGGATACCACAGGTCGTGGTATCCTCTAATGATCCATTTTTCAGGTCATTGGTTCGCCTATTACAAATTTTTCAGTGATTTCATTAAGGGCATTTTTGTTATTCCTAAGTTCTAGGGTCCTAAACTAAATCGTTTATGGTTCAAAATTTAGTGTTTATTGACGGTAAAGCCCACGCTAGGCTTATTCATTCTCATGCATGCAAAGTTAAGGGATTGAGGAGGTGATCAAGCTTGTTCTTCAAGGTTTTCTTCAACTCTTCATTTGGGCTTTCAAGGAGTGGTGAGAATTGATTTTCCCCAGGTATGTAGGGTTATGAATGGGTGATTCCTTTCACACTCATGCCCAATCCCTCTTTAAATCATGATATTTCTATGTCTAATCTATGGGGTTTTAAGCCAAATGCATGAATTTCCTAATTCTCTACATGGGTATGATTTAATTACGTTCCTACTATTGAATTATGAAGCATGAGCAATTTTTATAATGTTTTCAATTAAAAATCATTTTTCTAGTTTTATGGATTAAAAAGACCATTGATGAGAAGTTCATGAAAGATGAGATTTGTGATGAATGTGTGATGATGATGAGATATTATGATGAAAAACATGTTTTAAAGCTACCCATATTCTTAATAATATTTTCGATATGAATTAAGTATTTTCAAGCATGATAAAATATTGGGCAATGCCCTCATGTCAAGTATGATTTGGGATTTTCTCTAAATAAGCTTACCACATATTTTTGGGACGAAGACTCCCAATTATTTCATCTTGTGGTATGTTTTGAGCTAAAGCTTCTCATATGTACGATTTCATTTTTGAGATGTATTTGATTATTGAGCTTTGTAAATAGAAGATGTTGAGATTCGTTGAAAAACGATGTACATCATATGCATGTTTTGGGAGTAGTGTCTAGTACCGAGAAGACTAAGGGTCGATCACCCTATGCCTCAGAACTACGCGCCAACATAGATTTATACTACGATTATATATTACTTCGGGACCTCTCTTGTCAGCTATCCCCTGCCCCTATTGGGCCACGAGCATTATATAAATATCATGGTATCGTCCCCAGCCCTGGCAAGGCTTTGGATGGCTCTTCCCACTTGAGTGTGATAATTGGGACCATATAAGCTCAATTTTTTTTGTTGGTTAAAAGACTAGTCTCCCAATTTTCCTCATGATTTCAGTGATGCATATCGATTACTCATGAGATTTACATATGTATGCATGTTCTAAAGCAGGTTTGACTAAATGTTCAGTTTTACTTATACATATCAGAATTCAACTTTGAGTCAGTCGATTAAGTTATGATGTTTCAAAGTTATGTTATTCTATGTTATGATGAGATCATGATTTCAGAAAGAATGAATGCAAGCCCTACTCAGATTATTAAAGTTATGTTACATTATGTATTGTCTTTAAATGGTTTTACTTACTAGCAGTTTTACTTACCCTGCATACTCAGTAGATTCCACATACTGACCGCATACTTTATGTTGTATCATTTTATAATACCGTCGCCCAGGTTCAGCCTCGCTCATAGTCAGCCTTCCGAGAAAGCATCGCTTGTAGTTGGTGAGTCCTTATCTCTCTACGGCTAGTCTTATTCAGATTTTTTAGATGTATTTCAATTTCAATATTGTCGAATTACTTGGGATCTTGTCCCATCAACTGGTCATGTTTAGAAGCTTTTCAGACATATGTATGAATTCAACTTCAGATATATAATCTGATGTTATATATTTATGTTAAACTTCTGCTATGATTATATTGTTAATTATTCAGTTTCATTGATTCAGTTAGATGTATGTTTATGCCATTGGTTGACTTTGGGTCTCTTGAGGATCCTTGTCCCGTGTTGCGATCCGGGCTTCCAATCGGGTTGTGACATTAAATCTCTACAAAACTATGCCCAATTATGCATGTTTTATGGACGTTCAAGTTATGATTCTACTTTGATGTTGATTTTCATTAACCCATTATGATTTATGATTTATGATATGATTTCTCTCAAATCCTCATCATGAATTTATTAATATCAAGTATATGCATGTTTTACAAGTATGCATGAACCTCATGATTTATGATTTATGATTATGGCCGACATACGGGCCTTATTTCATGTCTAGTTCAAGTATCTTCAAGCATGCTTATGATTATCATGATTTAAATAGCCCAATAAATTTCATGTATGTTATCCTATGAGCACTATATACGTTTTGGAAGTAGTATTTAACACCGAGTAGGTTTTGGGCCCAGGTTTTTCCCCGAATCTAGGAACTATGTGCCACCATAGGTCACAATGGGACCTCCCTTGAGACTGTTCCCCTTTTCCCCAAATGGGCCTTTTATGAGTGATATCACGCCATTTGATGGTTCTACCCTTGGCAAGGTACGAACACCGTCCCGACTAAGGGTTTACAAGTCAGGCTCCATGTGTGCTCATATGGGTTATGTTGGTATAATAATCTCCCATTGTTCCTCATGATTTATGCATGGGTATGTTCATATTACTTTGGCTCAAGTCATGTTTAATGAAGCTTCTTTTATATTATTATGATTAGGATTGATTTGCGAGCAATTTGAAAACCTTGAGCCTTATGTTACGTTATGATATTTATGTTATAAGCATGTTGTCCCACTCTTATGAACTCTGTTGTATTTTAAATGTCCGTTTTACTTACCTTGCATACTCAGTACATTTCACGTACTGACCGCATACTCTATGCTGTATCGTTTTATGATACCGACTCCAATTTTCAGCCTCAGTCCCGTCATTAGCCAGTTCCAGAGTTAGCATCCAGTCCAGTGGTGAGTCCTCATCTCCCGAGGACTGTTTGTTATCAATTATCTTTGCACTTTCAGTTTTCATACTTCTCGGGTTAGTTGGGGGTGTTTTCCCAATAACCCATCAGTTATGTAGAGGCTTTCAGACTATATGTAGTAATCAGCTCATCATGTATCACGTGATTTCCCACTTTGATGTTATGTTATGATGATATTTCAATTATGTTTATTATGTCAAGTCTTTTGTTATATTGATTGAGTTAGATGAATGTTCATGCCATGGGTCGACTTGGAGTCTCTCGGGGCTCCTTGTCCCGTGTCTCGATCCGGGCCTATGTTCGAGTTGTGAAAGATGTATAGAATATCTGGAACCATGAGCCTCAGGAAACATCTGCTCCCTAAAGTCATCAACTCCCTGTACACAAAAATGACCCTGATATCATAGCACACTATCTCCCCCTTGGGAGAAGACCTTCACCTTTTGATTTTGAATGGCTTCCTTCAACTTTACTAAAATAGGATCCTCGTCTTGTCTAGCTTTGACCTCAGTCACCAAGGAAGATTCTGATCCACTTTGAACAATGACATCACCATTCGTTGAGTCAACAAGACAAACTCCTAGTCGTGCAAGTCGATGCACATCCTTCACTAACTCTTTCCACTCGTCATCTACATGGGTCACACTTTCCATAGGAAGCCTTCTTAGAGTGTCTGCCGCCACATTAGCCGTGCCCGGATGATAGAGGACACTCATATCATAATCCTTAAGAAGCTCCAACCACCTTCTTTGACGTAGACTTAGATCCTTTTGGGTAAACACGTAGTGTAAGCTTTTTGTGTTCTGTAAACACATCCACATGGACCCATACAGATAGTGTCTCCAAATCTTCAAGGAAAATACTACCAGCGCCAACTCGAGGTCATGATTCTAATAGTCCTTCTCATGGACCTTTAGCTTGCTTGACGCATAGGCTATAACCTTACCGTGCTGCATTAATACACATGAAAGACCGATCCTCGAGGCTTCACAATATACAAAAATCCCATCGGTAACCTCAGGTAGGGTCAACACTGGTGCTGAGGTGAGTTGAGTCTTAAGCTCTTGGAAGCTCTTCTCACAAGCCTCCGACCATTGAAACTTCACTTTCTACTAGGTCAACTTAGTCATCAGTGCCACATGGATGATAACCCTTCAACAAACCTCCAGTAGTAACCAGTTAAACCCAAGAAACTCCTGATATCCGAAGGATTCACTGGTCTAGGCTAATTTTTCACAGCTTTTATCTTCTGAGAGTCCATATGTACATCCTCACTTGACACCACATGACCCAAAAATGCTACTGAGTCTAGCCAAAACTCGTACTTACTAAAGATAGAATATAATTGGCGATCCTTAAGAGTCTGTAGTACTACCCTCAAATAAGCCACATGCTCCTCCTGGCTCCGATATTATATGAGAATGTTATCTATTAACACAATCACAAACATATCTAAATATGTCTTGAGCACCCTATTCATAAAATCTATAAAAGTTTCTAGAGCATTGGTTGGTTGAATATATTTTCCGAAATAACCTGTTCAAAAGACATAACTACAAACTCATAGTGACCATACTGAGTCCTAAAGGCTGTCTTTGGAATAGATTTTATGCCCTATCATATCATCAAACACAGGAGGTCTCTCTCAATATGGTCACTTGTATGTTACGAGTATTCCATCTTGATGTGTATGCACAGTTAGATCCAAGGGTTATCTTATCTTTTGTGACTCCGTATGTTGCTATTAGTTTCAGAATTAGTCTCAAAATCGTCTCAGAACCTTTCTCAGTCTCTACTCCAGTCGGTGAGTTAGTTACTGCTCGACAAGTATACAAAAATTATCCTGCAAAGTCCTTCAGAAAGTCACCTTAGCTGACCTAGTGGAGTTAGATCTGAAAGATTTTTATGTTATCTTCAGTATGGACTGGTTACATGCATGTTATGACCTATGAATTGTATAACTTGTACCATAAAGTTTCGATATCCAGGTGAGCCAGTCCTAGAATATAATGGTAGTTCCGCTCTGCTTGTTAGGTTCTTTGTTTCCTATCTCAAGTCCAGGAAGATGATTTCTAAAGATGTGTGTACCATCTAGTTCGGGTTAAGGATGCTACATCCAAGACCCTGACTCTTCAGTCCGTTTTCATAGTATGTGAGTCTCCGGAGGTGTTTCCAGATGATCTACCAAGAGTCTATCCCGAGTGGGATATTGACTGTGGTATCGACCTTCTCCCTGATACGCAGCCTATATCCATTCCTCCTTACAGAATGTCTCTATCCTAGTTAAAGGAGTTGAAACAACAGTCGAAAGATCTTCTAGATAAAGGTTTCATTAGGCCTAGTAAATCCCCATGGGGTGTTCCAGTTCTCTTTGTTCAGAAGAAGGATAGTTCCCTTGGAATGTACATTGATTATCGGTAGTTGAACAAGGTCAATATCAAGAAAAAGTATCCCCTCCCCAGGATTGATGACTTGTTTGACCAACTTCAGGGAGCTAAGTGCTTCTTGAAGATAGACCTCAGATCTGGGTATCATTAGCTCGGAGTTAGAGAGAGTGACATTCCGAAGACAACCTTCAGGACATGGTAAGGTCACTATGAGTTCGTCGTTATGTGTTTTGAACTAAAGAATGATCCTGCAACTTTTATGTATTTGATGATTGATAACGTCCAAAATACACTCTTCGTTACCCGAGAGCGTAAATGGTCATTGTATAAAAATAAGTATCCCAACGGATGTTGGAGTAGAATCCCACAGAGACTAACAAATGATATGCACAAGTGTTGTTTGGAAAATTGAAATTAGTTCGCATCACTAAAAGTAACAAAGTAAAAAATATTTTGGGGGTGACCTAATGTTTACAAAATGGTATAGATTCCCATCGGCTAAATAGAATGGAAAAATAACCAAAGTTGTCGACATTAATGAGAAGGACTAGAGGTGTTGTGTAGATTATGTGCTAATTAAACAAGGCTATGCTAGATCATCTAATCAGTTCAAATTGTGTAAATAACTTTGAGCAGGTGGGCATTCTATGTTTTGTAACCTCATAAATGCCTCTTTCTAGAGTTCTTTCGAACTACTAGATACAATTAAATCAACCCAATCAAGTTTGGATTAATAGATGCACTAATCTCTAGCTATTAGCTATTAAGTAGGAATGAGAATATGGGTTTGGCTAAGTCTATTCCAACTCCACAACTTCACATCCATTTCCACCATCAAATTCTCTCCCAATACTCAATCCTTTTCTTTCAAGCAGAAATCAAGAAAGAAAAGTAGACCCAGATCTGCAACTATGGACATTCAATTATAGATAGGAGAGAACTTACCAGATTTAAACTAATTAAAAAATATTGAGATGAATTTAGAAATACCCAATCTAATAAAGCACTCATCACTACACACCTCTATTTAATGATTTAGCTACTCATTGTTAAAAATTAAAGAGCATATTTAATAGTAAACTCATTGATTTCAATAATAAGAGTAGAAAAATGAAATTCAACGATATGTCTTCAACAATGGTGGCACCTTGCTATAGAGGAAGAAGAAGAAAAGAAAAACAATCTTTCACAATTTCCACCAATAGAATTCTATTTTCATCCTCTACAAAGAGAATGTTCCAAAAAGAAAAAAATTAAGATCTGATAGGTATAGAGTACTTCTTCCTGGAATATATCTAAAACTAGGGCAACAAATCCCCTCTTTTTCAGTGTTGGACACAATTGCTGCTGCTCAGGTGTTCTGGCACTTGCGAGAGTACCGGCGGTTCGCTAGTTGCGTTCCGCGAACCGCCGGCTATCGTTGATTTCTCCTTGAGTGATTTTTAGTTTCCTTAAGTGATTTGCCAACCTCCAACTCTGCTTTGCCAATTCATTTATCTTTGATCTAGAAAGTTTAGGTTTAAGTTGGCGAGTTGCCGGTTGATGTGTGCGGCCGCCAGTTGCTTTAATTCCCCAAGGAAGTGATAATCTGCGTTTGGCCGACATTTCGCCTGTCTTCTCCAGTGTAGCGCCGGTTTTCACCTGATTTCCTTATATTTACTCCACTTTTTGTTCTTTTCTTCACATTAGATATCTACACACAAAAAGGCAAAAAGAGCATAAAGTTCATCTAAATGACTTGAAAACTAAGCTAAAGCTCATGCTTAAGAGCCAAATGAGTTGGTAAATTATCAAGTCAGCATTGAACAAGTTATTCAAGCATTATTTGGATATGCTCATGATTGTCTTTATAGATGATATTCTCATATTTTATTGAAGAAAGGAGGAGCATGCCATTCATTTGAGGATCATGTTGAAAACTATAAAGGATCACCAGTTGTTTGCTAAATTTAGCAAGTGTGAGTTTTGGTTTAACTCAGTAGAATTTTTGGACCATGTGGTGTCTAGAGACGGTGTGCAGGTGGACTCTCAAAATATAGAGGCAATGAAGAATTTGCCCAGACCAGTTAGTCTCTCGAACATTAGGAGCTTGTTGGGTTTAGCTAGCTACTACGGGATGTTTGTTGAGGGATTTTCATCCGCTGCAGCACCATTGACTAAATTGACCCAAAAGAAGGTCAAATTTCAGTGGTTAGATGCTTGTGAGAAGAGTTTTCAAGATTTAAAAACTCCATTCACATCAGCTGCAGTATTAACCTTACAAGAGGGAACAAATGGTTTCGTTATGTATTGTGATGCCGATAGGGTTGGTCTTGGTTGTATATTGATACAGAATGGTAAGGTTATTGCGTATTCCTCTAGATAGCATGAGATTCATGAGAAGAATTATTTGATGCATGACCTAGAGTTGGTAGTGGTGGTGTTTGCATTGAATATTTGGAGGCACTAATTGTATGGGGTGCATGTGGATGTGTTCACGGACCACAAGAGCCTTCAGTATGTGTTCACTTAGAAGGACCTGAATTTGTGGCAACGGAGATGGCTAGAGCTTCTCAAGGACTATTAAATGAGTGTCCTTTATAATCTAGCCAAGGCCAATATAGTGGTGGATGATCTTAGTAGGATGTCCATGGATAGCGTGTCTCATGTTGAGGATGGGAGAAAGGAGTTAGAAAAGGATGTCCACATGTTTTCTCATTTAGGGGTTCTCCTTGTTGACTCAACATGTGGTGGTTTCATTATTCAAAAAGGGCTAGAATCTTTGTTGGTAATGGAGGTCAAGGCTAGGAAATATGAGGACCTTATCTTAGTGAATTTGAAGCAAGCAGTACAGAATCAGATGGTGGAAGTATTCTCCCAAAGGGGAGATGGTGTACTCCAATATCAGGGTTAATTGTGTATTCCAGTTGTAGATGACTTGAGGGAACGGATGTTTAGCGAGGCTCATAGCTCTTAGTATTCAGTCCACCTCGGTGCCACCAAGATGTACCGGGACCTACGGGAAGTCTATTGGTGGAATGGAATGAAAAAGGACATAGCAGAGTTCGTGGCTAAGTGTTTGAATTGCTAGCAGGTGAAGGTTGAGGATCAAAGACCTGGGGATGTGCTTCAGGACATTAGTATTCCTACTTAGAAGTGGAAAGAGATTAATATGGACTTCATTATGAGTTTACCTCATACCCATCGATAGTATGATTCCATATGGGTGGTTGTAGAGAGGTTGACCAAAGCACCACATTTCCTAACGGTCAAAACTACCGATTCAACTAAAGATTTTTCACGACCTAAACATAGGTTCGGACCGAGACACGGAACCTAGAACCACGAATGACTCAAAGTCGACCCATGGCATGACCATAGTGGCTAAAGAGAATACATCAAGCAGTAACTGATAAACTAAACATAAATAAGCATAATTCTGAATACATGTTGATCACAAAAGAGTCAACACTGACAAAGCTGAAGTTCTACAAATTATCTGATAAGCCTCTAACATGTCTGAAGAGATAATAGAACAATATCCCCAACTAGCTCACTAAATTCTGAAAACTAAAATGATATAGCTCAACATCAAACTGAAGGTCCTCGAATTATGAGGACTCACCAACAAGAGAAACAGAACTAAGCTGCAGGAAAATTGGCTAGCGGCAGAACTGAGTTTTATAATTTGCACCTGTATCATGAAATGATATAGCATAGAGTATGAAGTTAGTAGTTGAAATATACTGAGTATGTAAGGCAAGTAAAATATGTTGAGTAAGTATAAATTGAGATCATGCATATAAGATCATGAGATTAAGGACCGCATGCTGATATCTGAAAACATGTATAGTCATAAACTGAACTTCATATCTAGATAGAATGACCAAAAGACAAAAATAGAATCATATGGCATACCATAGCTGAATCGTATGTAAAAGCTTATAAATTGATCATTGGGTCAAACTTTCTAAAAACATAATATCATAAGTCATAACATGCATAACTGAAATCCTGAGGAAAAATGGGAGGACTTATCTTAACCGACACTATCATTATAGAGCTTACATGATGCCCGAACTATCACACTAAAGTAGGAAGAGCCATACAAAGCCCTTCAAGGGCTAAGGATGCTACCATGATATCGATATCAAGTTGAATGCCCTCTAGCGGGAAGGGAAAGCTCTCTTTAGAGGACCCAATATATATCAACCTGCATTAACGCAAAGTTCTGAGACCGGGGAACCTTGGAACCCTAAGCATACTCAATTCTAGACACTACTCCCAAAAACATGCATTGTGCTCCCATCATTTTTCAACGAAGCTGAAATCATATCACATGCATAGTCTGAAATATGAACACGGGGAGTCTTGACTCCAAAACATATCATAAGTTGTAGTAGGATTCTTGACTTTAAAACATATGATAAGCTGATCTTATTAGCCTTGGCTAAATCATGAAAACATACTTAACTTGTGTGGGCTTTCCCAAATCTTAAAATGATGCATACTTGAAGTAGACTTCATATGTCAAAATCATGGATTCATATAAGGGTAATTTGTAAACATTCAATCATGCTAGATATCTCATCATACTGGAAATCAAAAATGATAAACTTGACTACTCATGAAACTTGCATTATTGGGAATAATTTTCTAAAACATGAAATCATGAATTTATAATAAAAATAGGTATAAAACCTGCCCATAGATCTTAAAACATACTTTAAAACATGAAGGGGATTGACCCATAAATAAATCATAGAGAATTTCATAAAATTGGATTAAAACCCCATAGGATCATCAACTTGCATTAAGACTTGAATTCATGATATTGAGGAGAGATGTGGGCATGAGGGTGAAAGGAAACTCTCATTTGAAGCCCTATATACCTAGGTGAGCTGAACCTACACTCATCTTTGAAGTCCAAGAGATTCGGATAACAAATAAAGGGTTTAAGCTTGATCTTCAATAGAAAACCTTGAAACTTGCATGCATGGGAGTTGGATGAATCAGAATAGGTTAAACTCCCTTAAAACCCTCATTTTAGAGCTTAAAACAATGTCATTAGGAAGTTAGGAGCTTAGGCTTCACGAAATACCCTTAATGAATTCACAAGAAAACTATTATGTAAGTCATATTATCCTACTATGACTCGTTGTATCCTCCTATATCGACCAAGACCAAAACCTCCAATTCTCAGTGTTAAACCCTATAAATGTTAACGATTAGTAAACATACGCGTGGATTTGTGACGAGTAAGAAGAGATTCACGCATGGGGGAAACACCTCGAAAGCAGGGTTGGACGAGGCTAGGCAGCAAGGGGCCAGCGCGACACGCTAGCCAAAAGGGCACTGGCTAGCGCAGGTGCGCCAGGCCCATTGGCGCATTGAGGGGAGCGACGCAGGGGTCACTTTAGATCTTTGGGCGGTGCGGGATTCCTCCCCCTTCCACCGCCCTTAGTCCCATATATAGAGCCTTGGTTCAATTTTATTTCATTGGTATGAAAACTCCCACGATTAGAAATAAGAGAGCATGCAATCTTCTTCGTGTTTTCATCTGATTACGCAACCAAACACTGTCCAATCTCTATTTAACTTGGGTAACGAGTTTTACGCCTACGGGAAGCATTACTACAGAGTTATTTCTCAAAACTTTGCCCAGAAAATCAAAAATTCGTCGAGTAAAAGTTTTTAGAATTTTTTCAAATTGATTCCTAAAAGGCCACAGGCCTTAGGTGAGTATTTCTCCCTTCTGAACTGTTATACCCCATAAATTTCCGGCACATAGATGGACTATTCGCGTGTTGGTTAAGAGTATTTCAAAGCCATACATGCTATAAAAAGGCCCGGGGAAAGATCGGACAAGGGCCAAGTCGGCGCGTCGCAAGGCAAAATGCGACTTATAAATCGCATCCAGGAATGCGACTTATAAATCGCATTCCCGGAATGCGATTTATAGTGTCTATTATATATAAGCCCCCTTCGGTTTAATTGATCACTTAACATCATATAATTTCCAGAACGTGAG
>JACEIK010001951.1:24461-56199 GCA_018107945.1 Datura stramonium
TATACAACTAATGTACCATTTTGTTTATGGGAAATTTCACAAGGTTCCTTTTGAGGTTTTGACATGTACTTTTCTGTTTTAAAATAAGTTGTGTTTTAATCTTTTGATTTTGTTTCAAAATAAGTGATGTTTTATGTAATTAAAAAGATATTAATGATGTTCTTCCAATTTTACCCTTATTTAAGTGGAGAGATTTTTATATAATCAAGAAAATATTAAAGAGTTACATCTTTTTCAAGATATTTATTAGGAGTA
Organism: Datura stramonium; assembly: GCA_018107945.1. NCBI lineage: Eukaryota > Viridiplantae > Streptophyta > Magnoliopsida > Solanales > Solanaceae > Datura > Datura stramonium. Next base: position 24,717 of record JACEIK010001951.1, read on the forward strand.
AGTGGGTAAAATTGTATTTTTCTGTCTAGGAATGAGTAGTTTTTTTAAGGGGTGTGCTCGAGCTGAAAGCACCACTTATTTTGAAACGGAGGGGAGTAATATATAACTCTCTTGTGGTTTCAAAAATGACACCAAATTTTCCTCCATCATATTTAGTAGGCATAATGTATAAACATAGATTCAAACTTGGTCTCAACTGATAATTAAGTACTCAAACTTTGCAAGTGCGCATTTAGACACCTCAACTCGTATCCACTGTGTCAGTTGAGCACTCCAACTTATAAAATGATCACCCAGACACTTTCAAAATTTATATGTCACGTCAGTGTCAGTATCATAGTGAAAACTAATTGGAGTGTTTAGCTGTCTGTTGAGACCAAGTTAAAGTACCTAGATGTGCACTCTCAAAGTTTAAGTACCTAATTACCAGTTGAGTCCAAGTTTGAGTGACTATTTATGTATAATGCCTATTTAGTATATCTGTAACCCAAACTAACTTATTTAGTTTTAGGTTTATCATTCAGAACATGCATTAAATCCTTGTATCCCAAATCAATGAGTATGAAATTTTAAAAATCATGTAGTATTATTAAAGAATATTTTTGAGCGACATGATCAATGTACATCAAATAAAGAAACTAAATTCATGTACCCTAACTATCACCAGCTTTATTTACTGGTAATCTCTGAATGCAGCCTTAAAACTGTAAAGTATGCATCAAACATAGGCACTAGAGTTCAGGTTGGGGACTGAGTACAGGGGCACTGCAAATGATACATGTGGTGATCCAAAGCTGTATCCATATGTGCCTGCTCTTCTCTTCCTCTTCTGCATCTCACATTCCCAAACTTCTCTCTTCCTCAGAGGTGCATGTCTTCAGTTGCCCGGCAGATCGTTTCGATAAATCTTTCAACTCTGTTGCTGATTTTTGGGATAAGTCCATGTGAAATTGTTCATATCATTCTTCAACTAAGTCCATGATTGACCCGGAAGTTTCATAACTTTCCTTTCCTTCATCAAACCCCTTAATTTTGACGCTTCATCCCAATTTTCATGCTCTGAACAAGTATTTGACAACAGAATGTAAGGACTGTGTTCACTTGGCTGAAGTTCTAGCAATTTCTCAGAAACGTGTCTTGCCATCTTTACATTTTTGTGAACCAAGCAAGAAGATAAGAGTACCTTCCAAACTTCAGACATGTTAGAGATGCCCTCCTCATGAATAAAACCATAAGCCTCCTCTAAACAACCTGCTCGTCCAAAAAGATCAACCATACAAGAGAGATGTTCAACACCAGGCTTGATGCCATAAACTTGTTTCATCAACCTAAAATACTTGCATCCTTCTTTCACCAAACCTGCATGACCACATGCTGTTAAAACACTAACAAAACTTACTTCATTTGGTGCAATCATCTGATTCAGCATAAACTCAAATAGCTGAACAGCGTCAGATCCTTGTCCATGTATAGCATAACTGTTTATCATAGTAGTCCATACCACAATATTCCGAGTTTGGGTTTGCTCAAAGAACAACCGAGCAGAATCTAACTTTCCACATTTGGCATACATGTCAATAATTGCTGAAATAAAAAATATGTCCCATATGTGTCCTAGTTTTTGGACATAGCCATGAATCTGCCAACCAAGTTCCAAAAGCCCACTATTTGCGGAAGCACTAAGAATGCTTGACAGTGTAAACACATCAACTTCCAACTGATCACGTACCATGGAGCTAAAAACTTCTAAAGCATCCTTCAGCATGCTATTGTGAATATAACCTGATATAATTGTACTCCACAGAACAGAATGTGGATGTTGTACTTCAACACTACCTTGACGTAATTCTTGGAAAATCCTAGAAGCCTTGTCCATTTGACCACATTTGCAATACATATCAATTAATGAGGCCCTTACACGCATGTCTTTGGATATTGACAACCTCCTCACTTTACCATGGATTTGCCTCCCTAATTCGAGATTTCTAAGCGAAGCCATCAACGCTGATGATATAGAAAATGTAACTTCGTTAAAAGAAGGCCCATCTAAGGTCATTTGACGTAAGAGCTTCAGGGCATCCCTATCAAACCCATGCTGCAAAAGTCCATGAATGATTGTATTCCAACTCGAAACATCCTTTTCAGGCATTATTTGAAAGAGTTGGACACTAGTCTCCATATCTTCTGTATCCAGATATCCTGCCAGCATTATATTCCAAGATACCACGTTTTTAGCAGTCATCAGTTGAAAGAACCGTTTAGCATAATCGAAAGCCTCACATTTGACATAAAGATCAAGTATAGCATTCTCCAAAGAAACATCCAAATCAACTGCAGCAGTAACCATCCATCCATGTATGGACTTTCCCAATCTAAGCCCGTTACTAACACTAGAACAACACTTCAAAACACTAGATAAAGTGAACCGATTAGGAATAACAATGCCCTCTTTTTGCATCTTAATAAACAACCATAATGCATTTCCATTAAGCCCAAATTTAGAAAAACCAGATATGAGTGTGGTCCAGGTTCGAACATCTTTTTGAGGAATTTCATCAAACAGCTTCTGGGCAGAGGCTAAATGGTTACTTTTAGTGTAAAGATTCAAAACATAGTTAATGATAGATGAGTTCTGAGCAGACCCATCTTTGATTTTCTTGGCATGAACGACTTGGACATTGATTTTCGATACTGGAAGCAAAGGCGAGGAAGAATAATGTGCATAGTGTTGAAGATGAACTGGATTTATAGTTTTACTTAAAACTGCAAGTGTAGAAAGAGGGGGGAAAGATATCTTCCATATCATTGGTATTTAAATTGGTCTAAAATACTAACTGGTATGGAATTACTATGTCTGTATAACAAATAACTACTACTTTGCATCCTTACGAGGACATATATTCCTCCAACAATAATTTCTTGACATGTATGCGACGGTAAAAAGGTGAAATTGCATAAGAAAAAGGACTATAATAGTGACCCAAGTAATAGAAAACAAAACTACTAAAGAAACGGGGTGCAACTCATCACACACTTATTCTAATGTCATTTCTATTATATTAAGAAATTTGTACTACGAGTAATTAGCTTGAAATACACATGTCGTGCACGTGTTCAAGAACTAGTATACTAAAATCCCTCTAAATTATATCTGATTGCTAGTTTCATACTTAAACTATATACCTTTTTGACATTTGGGTCAAATAGGACTTAGGATTTGATTAAAATGATTTGGGTTTAATGTTTTATATTGAGTGAAGGGTGAAAAACACACCTAAAGTATCATAGTTTTTTGAGTTTTATGTCCGAACTATCAGGTGTGTGAGTTTTCTATCCGAGCTATCAGTGTGTTTCGATAAACATCTGGTGATAGTTCAGGTAGGAAAAGTAAACACCTGATAGTTTGGGTAGGAAACTCAAAAAACATGGATACTTTAGGTGTGTTTTTGACCCTTCACTCTTTTATATTTTTTGATTTTAAAAATCAGGTGTCACGTTATCAAAAGTGGTCGAATCTATTATTTTTTGGCTTGAATAACCTTGTAAGTGAAATAACAAAAGATTAGTGACTTCTCGGATACAAAAGAGAGAAAAGTCACTTTATTCACCTATTTTCAATAGTTGACCAACCCTTTAAACAATGAATTTTTTATTCAACCTATATAGAACTCCATTTCACTCCTAAAGATTTGACTGATAGCAAAATAAAATACATTGTGCAGGAGAGAGCAGAGCACAAGGGAAAAGGAGAAAATTATATCAAGAAGACATGCATTTCTCTTTAGAATAAAGTGTAAAATATATTAAACGTGATGTTCCTTTTGTTTTAGTTTTGGCCGGGTTAGTTGGGGATGTTGTCCCATCAATCCATCCGGTATGATAGAGGCTTTCAGACTAAATGGTTTTAAAAACAGTAATTTAGAGAAGAATGGAATAATTTAGCTTGATGCGTGTTAATATTTATTGCAGAGGAAAGGGAAAGAATATTCTGAAGGAGAAATGTGAAAGTCCTTTGGAAACACTCCATCAACTTTACAATACATAGACTGAAATCACAGCATCAATGTGGCAAGCCACACACCTGTCGACTCCGCCATCAGTCATCACAACAATTACCTGATCAAGAATCAAAGAAAAGAAGCGATTAATTTCTACTCGTGGCTGCCTTTTATTTGGGTTGAAAATTGATCCATTAGGGAAAAAGAAATACTAAATAAGATTGTGGATCAAGAATGTTGAAGATTCAAGTGAAAAGTATCAAGTTCTAAAGAATTGACACATGTGTAGGTACAACAAGTTAATTACCTTCCTCAAATCTGTTAGCATTTAAACCAGCAATTGTTGCTCCTTCAGCAGAGCAGCCTGATGAATAATGAGAATTCCTTAAAGTAAACACATTTGGGAAGAACAAAACAGAAAAAAAAAATACATCATTTATGTTATTTGCAATATGGATACTCACTTCACCCTTTTGCTGGTTTAGCCTACACTCAAAGTTACAGCACATCCTAGAGAAGAAGAATTTGATCAATCAACAACAAAGAAACATACCTTGCTGCTACATTATCCGAAGGAGTTAAAAAGAAAAAGTGTATCCAGCTTGTTTCTACTTAGATAATGATAAGATTAAGACGGTCGCATCCTTCAATGACCTCAACTTCTTCCTTAATTCTCTCAGCTGAAGCCTCCAGAGAATTGTTCTGGCACCCAATCAACTTAATCTGCTTCAGCATTTGAATATCTGCAAAGCTAAAGGGGATCTCCTCGAGCTTCCAGCACCTTTTCATAACAAGTGTTTCAAGCTGGGGAAAAGATGCATCTGAGACATCCCACCTTGAGATACCTAACATTACCAGTTTCAAGACCTTAAGTTTAGGAAACATGATATCTCCGAGGCACCACTCTTCAGATGAAATAAACTGTGGAGCATCTAATTGGAGATACTCCAGACTTGGTAGTCCTGCAATGAAGGAAATCAAGCTTTCTATAGGAGCCCCGAATAGTATCAACTTGTTTAAATTTGAAGGCAAGTGTAACTCGGATACAATTTGGGGCCGCCCAAAGGAAAGGCGAAGTATTTGAAGCTGGTCAAGGCTCTCCAATTTGAGACAAATCTCTGGGCCAGACAAACTGATATAAAGTTGTTGAAGATTAGGACACCTCTGTAATAACACATCCCTGCTATCAATTTTAAGTACAACGAGCCTTAATATCCTCAAATTTTCCAATTTAAAGGATTCTTTAAACATCCCCTCCAAATCAAATTTAGCATGAGGAAGCTCAACACACCTTAACTTTTCCATTTTCCAAAAAATCGCGGGTAGCACTGTAGTTGGTAAATATGTAGGGTTGGGTAAACCCTTCACAATTAAAGTTTCTAGATGGGGAAGATGTGATTTTGGATGAAAATGGAATTCATTTGTGCTAACTGCGAGGTACTTCAGGTGAATTAGTGGTTTCAATGTAGCAGACGACAACGCTCTAACTCTATGAGAACTCAAATCCAAGACCTTAAGAAGTCTCACTTCACTAACCTGACGGAAGGGATTCCAATCATAAAATCCTCCTTCATTTGTCATTACTAATGACCTCAAGTGTTGGTGCAAAGGCTTCCTTGTTTTGGAGCCCACAGATGCAAACTTGGGAATCTCATTAATTAAACTAAAGCTCACCCGACTTTCCTTCCAACGGGAAGGTCGAAAGTTGCTATAATGTCCCTTCATCACCCACATAAACCTTTCTTCTCTACTCTTCTCCAAACAAAAGTGAAGCACTATATCATGAACCTGGCAGTATTTGACCTTACTATTATATCTTCTTTTTGAAACCATTACCACATTACTGCTAATGAGATCATTCAAGTAACCTTCTGCTGTCTCTTCTAATCTCCCAGATTCAATATTCTGCACGAAGCCTTCCGCTATCCATAAGCTTATCAATTGAGACACTGAAATTATGTGATCCTCCGGAAACATCCCAATGTAAAGAAGGCACGGTCTTAAATGATCGGGTAAGTTCTCATAACTTAAAAGCATAGTAGCCCGACTATAGTCTTCAGACTCACAATCAAGATAGTCAAATAAAGCGTCTTTAACCTCATGCCACCAAGATTCTCTCATTTTCTTCTTTTCAATTATTCCAGCTGCCAAAACAACCACAAGAGGCAATCCTTTGCATCTTTTTGCAACTTCTAGACTCACATCTTGTAGTTCAGATGGGCAACCTTCCTGCTGAAATATTTTTCTCTGCAATAATTGGCAACTCTCTTCTGGTGTGAGGAATGGAAGGTAATAAGGATCAATATGGTGCATGACGTGCTCACCCACTTTCGCAAGTCGAGTTGTTACTACTATTCTGCTTCCATTTTTATTATATGGAAATGATAGTCTTAAGTCATCCCATACCATACCATCCCACATATCATCCAAGACAATAAGATATCTCTTTCCCATTAAGCTTTTCCTCAACATGTCGGCAAGGACGTCGTCCTTATCTCCCTTGTCCTCTGAACCGGTAACTTGGCTGAAAATCTCTTGTAATAGCTTTCTCCGGTTATATGTTTGGGAAACGATGCACCATGCTCTAACATCAAAATGACAAACAATGTTGTCATTATTATACAACTTTCTAGCACAAGTTGTTTTACCTTGTCCCCCCATCCCAACAATAGGGATGACATCTAGCTCACTTGTCCCTCGAGTCAGATATTTAAGTAGTTTTTCTGCTGCTATCTCAAAACATACTATCTCCTCATCATTAACAGAATTGCTACCGAGCCGGAAGATATTTGAATGGCTCTACCACATAGCAGGGCTTAAGAGAAGGTTCTCCGACCACATATTTGGTCACCTCCGCACTAATATGCTTGATCTCTTTTAAAATCTTAGGAAGTGACCAAAAAAGATGCCAAAGAACATTATATTGAACAAGAGTAGAGTCAATGGCGAATTCAGCTTCATATGCCAAACTGATAGTACGCTTCTGAAGATCTTTAAGTATTTCATGTTCACAGTTCCACCTCTCTGGATATCTCTAAAAGCAGATATTAGAGATGAGAACTCCTCTAGAACACAAATATGAGGCTTCATTATGAAATCTACACCAACTTCAGATTTCAACTGTATACATTCAGTTTCCTTATAAGAGAATCAAAAAGCTCAGTCCACCAACTGGCAGGAAACTGAGATGGAATGAATTTTAAGGTTTTATAGTACCTCTCTTCCATGTCTCTTCAAATTTCAATTTTCTCCAGTATCTGTATCGAGCCAAGATTTATCTCTTTAGTATCATCTAGGTTATAAATTCGGAAGAAGCTTTTGAATTACATATAGTATATCACCCCCAATATAGCTCAACCTCTTCCAAGACCTCATTCAAACTCTTACCACTAATAACATGATTTGACACATCAACAAGAAAAATCAACAAGAACTCTATTGCCACATGGATATTTTGAGCAGTGACGTTATTAGGAAAGTTCTCGAGCTTTTTGTTTCTGAGATACATCAGCAGACTGTGGAGATGATGTGAAAATCCTTTTGGTAATTTCTTGTCCTTGAAAATTCTTGATTGAGTAAACTTTGAAGCCTTCAGTTCACCAAGAAAAATCTTCTTCATTTCCAGCTCCACTAGCACAATCGAGCATAACAGATGAGAAGTTTACTCAAGATATCATCTTCAACCTCATCTGAATCCGTATCTATCTTCATATTCATCAATATTTGTGTCATCTTCATCCTCATCTGAATCCGTATTATCTTCAACCTCATCTGAATCCGTATCATCTTCATCCTCATCTGAATCGGTGTTATCTTCATCCTCATCTGAATCGGTATTATCTTCATCCTTATCTGAATCTGCATCATCAACAAAAAGAGCAAGACAAAATTGTCCTACACTTTCAGCCATGAACTGGTCGAGTCTCTAGACCTTCCAACTTCTCATGAGGTCGTAGTAACTATTTATCTCGTGGCATATACGTATCTCAAAAAATCTCATCTTCTTTTGAATGATTTCCACTTGCTTTAACACTCAGTTATACTGAAGAAGTTCAATTAGCTGAGAAGAAGGTCAGACCTATCCAATTCCAGGAACATCAGTACATCATTTAGATTCTTTCGAGGCAATCATATATTCCAACAGATCAAAATCATCATTCCAGCTCAAATTGCACATTGAACTAGTATTACCTTGAATGAATTTTATGGTGTGATACTAGCCTTTCACATTGAGGTTAGTTTTGCATTCATCTGGAGTTCCACCAAAAACTGAGTGAAGCATTTTCAGAATCAATTTGGCCTCCTTTTTTATTTTGACTAAGAAATCAGTCAAAAGAACATGAGTGATGGTACTTGATAAAGGTTCTCAAAAATCTTAGGTGCATTTCAAGTTTCTCAATTTGATCAATCTTAGGCTTCTCTGATCACCTCCTCTTTATCCTTCTTAGCTGATCTAACACATCATCAATGTCATTTGAGCCATTTTCTGCTGCATTGAAAATTCCCTGAAGTTCACCAAACTCTTTGAGTATTAGTTTCATTAAATTTATAGCAACATTTTTAATCGTGTCTTTCACTATCTACTGTTATAAGCTACGTTAATGCTTGTGAAATATTAGACCCCAATAACAGAGGGAGGTTTGTGTATCGATAGGGCAGGTAAGATTTTTTGAATAAAATAGTGTTAATTTTTCTCTAACAAAAAACGGTAGCAATGATACCTTTGGGTATGATATAGAAAGAGACTATTGAGTAACTTTGACACAACACACACACAAAGAAAAGAATTACAACTATCACTCCTTCATAATATATTCTCGTAGTTCCGTTGGTTACATGAATCCTCGATATTAATTTTGCTCTATTTTGACCCAATTCATTCCAATACTGAAAAAATAGAAAGATAAATCAATTGGAAGGAGAGATGTATAAATATAAACTACTATGTTATATTTCAAATTTGATGTGTCAACTTTTTAACTGTAATATGTACCCTGACCCTCGAGCAAAAACTAATAATTGTAATGTTTGATATCCACTTATATACATCGATAACAACAGCAACAACTATGCTTCAATTGCAAACAAGTTAGAATTGGCATGATAACTTGGGACAAATTCTTTATCCTCAGTTTAGAGGATTAATTTGTTTTAAGTCAATGTATAAACGTTTAGTTGACAAATCATTATCTAATTAGTGAAAAAAATGAGCAAATAGTTAGTATGAAATTGAAGGTCAAAAGATAATTATGACAAGGAAAACAGTTAATAGTGAGTAGTAATTGTTATCAAGGTAATTAAGTAGTTGTTCATGGAGAAGTTGACTTACAGATAACAAACCAAGTCAGCTCAAGTCTTGTTTAGAGTATCTTCAATTTTCTGATCCAATCCTAAAATGGAGCAAAATAGATTATAATTATAATTGAAACTGAAAGCAGGTTAAGGGGTCAAAAGCCAGTTTTTCAAACAGATAGTATAGTAGAATTTAGGTTGAGTGGATGAATAATGTTCTTGAAAAAAACTCACCAAGTATCATGACAATGACCAATAATTGGAGTCTTCAATTATTGATGGATCCCTTGAAAATGCTCCATCAACTTTCCAGTACATATACTTACTTTTTGACCCCAAGTCTTCTCCATGGGTCCGGCCGATGTCTGATTAAATTAGAATATAGAAATATCTTTAAATAATTTTGAGACACGTGTCAAGCTAGTAAAAAAAGCGAAGATTGTCGCCCACTAAGGTAAGGCGATCGATTTGTTTTTGAGATTAATGGTCAACATATTTAATTGGCTGTGCAAAGGACCAGTGTTATGTTTCTGTTGCAGCTCTTGGAATTTGGGTCGTGACAAAATCTAGTCTCTTTTACTGTCGAGTAAAGAAAGAAGAAAGAAGGACAATACATGCAGCAGATAAGATAAAGTGGGGCATTTAATTTGTGAAGAAGAATTCAATAGCTGCCAAACAAAAGAATTTGATAGCTGCAGGTTCAATGCCAACCACAATCCAACCACAAATTACAATAATTCAACAATAACTAAAGTCTAAAACTTGAGAAGTTTTAGTAACGATAGTATATTAGCGTATGGCGGTAAGACTCAGTTTATTAGTTTAGGATTAGTTAGTTTAGTTTGAGTATATTTGGTTTATCGTTAGTATTTTAGTTTATTATTTAATTAGGATCGCTAGTTGTCTTTCTGCAGGAGTCTGTCTTTGTGTAAGCTACATTTAAGAGTTTACCGCTCCTTCCCTACGCACGGTGTGAATGGCGCCAACAATGCAGTATTCCTTACTTGGATTCGCCGAATCAACTCATCAAATGCTTTCTCATGGCCTCTGTCGAAGCCTTCATTGCCCCAGCAGGTTGAAATTCTTTGCTCATCAGAGAAATCGTGCAGGGCCTTATTGTAGCATACGTATGCAAGCGGATCCCAAACTCAAATATTTAGCCTCGCGTGATCAACTTGCTCGAGTCACGAGGACTCAGCTCCATCATTGTACCTTCGGACCATTCAGTCTAGATGAGTTACTTGATTGGTGCCCACATATCCGATCAGGCTTCATGGTCAAAATGCTCGGTGGTGCAGTGCTTTGGTATCGTGAGATGCAACTGCAGGTCGCGCGTGATGCTTACATTCTGTGAAGAGTTGTTTGAGAAAAATTGCCCACGATCTTGAGAACTCTGCCGTTCATGATGAGATACGAGAAATTATCAAAATCTATCCATTCATTGGTTTTGCTCATAAACAATCAACAACTATAATCGCATGGCTCAAATAATAATTCTCAACCTTTGGCCGGGATTACACCGGACTGCCGCACGAGGCAGTTGGCCACTGAGCTAAATCGCTGTTTGTCAACTTTGTAATAGAGATTGGTCACCTGGCTTACATTTCTTGGCTCGAAGTCTCCCTGATCACCTTCACGGCTAGAGCCAGCTTATCTTCCCACTGGTTTCCTTCGACCACCAGCCCACTGAATGGTGAGCTGCGGGCGGCTCGTCACCACATCTTGTGACTGCACTGATCTCAATAGTACCGTAGTAACGAGGATGTCTCCATTGGTGATGGTAACAAAATTCCATATCTCACCATGGTTCTACTCAATTAAATGCATCAAATAATGTTTTTAAAATTTGGCAACCAACATTGTGTGCTCCAACCATTAAACAGCTTCTTTTGTCTCACAATTTTCCAAGGCAATTTAAAATCTATTGATTTTTATTTTTGACTTTGTTGTGAAGGATCTGAATAGCGAAACCAGTGCTACCCAGTCGACTCAACAATGGACTATGTGGTGGCACGCCCTCAGCCCCAAGCCAGCATGACAATCTCACGTCCACTCAGCTCATCCATCGGCATCAACGACAGGTCAGCTCTGGGAGTCTTGGGTTTATTTTGAATAAATTAAGCTGCCATTTGTGAATGAGACATACTTTCTTATTGTAATTCCATTTCTCTGCTCTTCATAACGCTTCATCTGTGATTCGTCATCACATATGAGGTCCTTGCTCAGTAGTCAAGACTCTCTGAATCTCAAACTTTCCGAGTTCCCCCACCTAACAACTCCTTGACGAGTCGTCAAGTGTACTAGTCTTTGGACGACTCATTCTATGATGCCTTTCTAGTTTTCTTTATTTTTCAGTTTCGAGGCCTCGTGTCTGGTCTTGGGACTTTTGAGGTGTTACAACTAATGTCTTATTCCATAATTCATTCATATTCATTTTCACTTTATACCAAAAAACTGGAAACACCCTAAGTTAAAAGTTGATTTACATATTTATCCATCAAAAGCCAATCGTGATTTTATCCTCCAACCAAATATTATTCCATGTAATAACTTTTACATTTAGATGAAATCCAGAAGTCATTTCATTAACTCTTTTTCTTGCTTTTTTTCTTTCATTCTTTCCATCAATTCACTATATTTAAAGCTCAAAACTCTCCATATTAAAAATAAATTGAAACTGGCCTTAGCACCAACTGGCAACAATTTTAGTAAAAACATTAATAACATATTTGAAGCCTATGATTTGTTTGTCAAGCAACAATGTTTTATTGAAGTGATGTATGCTCTTTCTGATAGTATAACATGCCCCAAAGCATTCAAAACTGCCATATCCTCTAAACTATTTGTTCCTTCCCTACACAAACATAAAAGAATATCCAGAATCCAGGGTTTTATTTTTTGCGATTTTTCATTCGCAAGGATCAAATGCCCTTATTTATTCATTTCCTGTCATACATAACGGTCAAAGAATGGCAAGAACAAATTTATTAGCTTCATTCTGTATGAATTTCAAATTCCAAAACTGAGTTCAAAAGCAGATCCTTCAGATAGCCACGAGGCTTCTGATCTAATGTTGTATGCTTCTACTAATATTTACAGAACATCAGTAAAAATCTCTTCAGTTTTACACCCCTGCAAAAGAGTTGATCAATATAAGAGGATGGGTGTTTCGGCTAGCCGCACAATGGAATTCAGTATGAGCATGGCTGCAACAATTAGCTAAGAGATGGATTCCATCCAAACACATCCTAGTTGGTTGTGGTTACAGGGACATGCTTGACTCACAGCTGCTCCTCACTGTATTAAACATATTGCTATCAAATTAGATGAACGTGAATGCCAAAACAGCACATAGGTGTTTGTTTCTGCTTGATAATGAGGTTAAAAGAGCGTTAGCATCCTTCAATCACCTTCGAATTCTTCCTTAATTCTCACAGCTGAATCCTCCAGAGATTTTTGTTCGCACCAAATCAACTTAATTTGTTTCAGTGTTGGAATATCTGCAAAGCTAAGAGGGATCTCCTCTAGGCTGTTACACCATTTTATAACAAGTGTTTCAAGCAGGGAAAGGATCCTCCGAGGTATCCCACGTCGAGATACCTAATCTCACCAGTTTCAAGACCTTAAGTTTATGGAAGGTGATATCTCCAAGGCACCAAGCACTGGTGTAAGTGCGAGTAAACGGGACAGATAATTGAGATACTCCAGGCTTGGTAGTTCTGCAATGAAGGAAATGCTTTCTAGAGGAACCCCTATTAGTACCAACTTCTTTAAACTTGAAGGCAAGTGTAATCTGGATAGAACTAGGGGATAGCCAAAGGAAAGGTGAAGCTGCTTGGTAAGACCTCCAATTTGAGATAAATCGCTGGAGCACTCTGTAATAACACATCAATGCTATCTGCATCACCAGTATCAAAAGTGATGTCAAGTACTTGAAGATTAGGACACCTCCATCCTATTGGCCTCATCAATTGGAAATACAACGTTCCTTAATATCCTCAACTTTTCCAATTTAGAGGATTCTTCAAAGATCCCCTGCTTATTTTTTCCAAGTCTAAAACAGCATTACTAATCTCAACATGCCTTAATTTTTTACCATTTTCAAAAAAATGAATGGTACATAATGAGGATTTGAAGACGGTCGGATCCTTCAATATTTTAGAACTTCTTCCAAAATTCTCACAACTGGAAGAAAGCCTCAGAGATTTTGTTTGTACCGAAACAACCGAATCTGTTTCAATGTTGGAATATATGCAAAGCTAAATGGGATCTCCTCGAGGTGGTTACACCTTTCTATAATAAGTATTTCAAGCAGGGGAAAAGATTCCTCTGAAGCATCCCACCTTGAGATACGGCAGTCCCCCAGTTTCAAGACCTTAAGTTTATGGAAGGTGATATCTGTAGGAAGGAACCCTCTTTTAATTAGTGAAATCCCTTAATTGGAGATACTCCAGGCTTGGTAGTCCAGCAATGAAGAAATTGTGCTTTCTATATGTGTATTCCCGGTTAGAACCAACTTCTTTGAATTTGAAGGCAACTGTAACTCAGATGATACTACTTTGGGACGCAAAGGAAAGGCGAAGTATTTGAAGCTGGGTAAGAAGACTCTCAATTGAGACAAATCCTGGAGGAATCGCCATTGCCCTTAAAAGAAATTTCAAGTTCTTGAAGATTAGGACACCTCCGTAATAACACATCCAACCTATCAGCTTCATCAATTGGAAATTTAATTTTCCTTAATATCTTTAAGTTTTCCAATTTAGAGGATTCTTCAAGAATACGGCGTATAATTTTCCCAATCAAAAACAGCCTTACTAATCTCAACATGCCTTAATTTTTCCATTTTCAAAGATCGCTGTATGACGCGCTGTAGGCTTGAACAAACCCACCAGAATTAAAGAGTTTCTAGATGGAGCAGATGTGGTTCATGATGAAAATGAATTCATGTGGCTGAACTGCGAGGTACTTCAGGTGAACTAGTGGTTTCAATGTTGCTGAAGACAAGGGACCCACACCACGAGAACTCAAATGCAAGACCTTGAGAAATCTCAATTTAACACATTGAAGGAAGGGATTCCATCTATAAGATCCTACTGGACTGGTCATTATCAGTGACCTCAAGTGTTGGTGGAAAGGATTACGTGTTTTGGGGCTCGGAGATGCAAACATGGAATCCTCTTCACTGAAACTGAAGCTCACTCGACTTCTGTTCCAATCATAAGGTTGAAATTGGTCCTTCACTGCCAGCATAAACCTTTCTTCTCTACTCTTCTCAAGCAAAAAATGAAGCACTATATCATGAACCTGGCAGTATTTGACTTTACCGTTATATCTTCTCCTTGAAACCATTACCATGTTACTTCTGATGAGATCCATCAAGTAACCTTCTGCTGCCTCTTCAGTGATCTCCCAGACTCAGTGTTCTGCGAAGCCTTCCGCTATCCATAAACTTATCAGATTGAGACACTGTAATTACTTCGCATCCTCCGGAAATATGCCCATGTAAAGGAGGCACGGTCTTAAATGGTCAGGTAAGTTATCATAACTTAACTGCATAGTTGAAACACTATATCCTTCAGATTCACCAAGATAGAAGCAGAGAATTTTAACCTCAATGCCACCAAGAGCTTCCATTTATTCCTTTTTATAATTCCAGCTAAGATAATCACCAGAGGCAGTCCTTTGCACTTTTCTGCAATTGTAGACTCAAATCTTCTAGTTCAGGTGAGCAACCTTCCACTGTTGAAACACTTTTCTCCAACAATTTAACTCTCATCCTAATGGGAGGGAATGGAAGATAATAAGGATCAGAATGGTACTTGACACTTTACCCACATTCTCAAGTCGGGTTGTTATGATTATTCTACTTCCATTTTCATCATTTGGGAAAGATAACATTAAATCTTCCCATGCCGTAACATCACATATCATCAAGACAATAAGATATCTCTTGGTGTATTAAGCTTTTCCTCAACATGTCAACAAGTTTGTCATCCTTAGCTAGCATCATCTTTTGAACTGGCAACCCGACTACAGATATCCTTTAACAACACTATCCGATTATATGTTTGGAAATGCAACACCATGCTAGACAATCAAAGTGAAAAACTGTCGGTTCATTATTATACACCTTTCTAGCGATAGTTGTTTTCCCTTGTCCCCCATGCCTGGTGGGGGATGACATCCAGCTTATTTGTACCGTTAATCAGACATTGCATTATTTTTCTTCTTCAATCTCAAAACCAACTATCTCCTCATCGTTCACAAGATTGCTATGTTGAGTTAGCGGATGCTTAGATAGCTCTATCGCAGAGAAAGGGCTTAAGAGGAAGGTCCGACCTCATCTCACGTCACCTTTGCACGGATATGCTTGATCTCTTTTGTGATTGCAGGAAGTGAGCAATAAAAATGCCAAAGGGAATTATATTGAACAAGAATAGAGTCGATGGATACTTCAGCTTCATATGCCAAATTGACAGTACGCCTCTGAAGATCATTAAGAATTTCATCATGTATATGCTGCACCTTTGCGACATCTCTAAAATCAAGTGTTAGAGATGAAAGCTCTTCCTCTAAAATATCAATACTGGGCTTCATCATGCAATCAAAACTTGATTCAGATTTCAACATCTCATTCAATTTCCTTTGAAGAGAATCAAGAAAGCTCAATCCACCAACAATGGGGAACTCATTAGACGGACTGTATTGTAGTTTGTACACCTCCTCCACTTGTGCCTTTAGATCTTCAATTTTCTCAATATTTGTATTGTGCCAGCTCAATTTTGCTAAGCGTCTTCTTTGATTGCTTAGATCCGCAAGAAGCATTTTAATTACATATAGTATGTCACCCACAAGAATTCCAATCTTTTCTAAGACTTCATTCAGCCTCTTGCCATTAATGACACGATTTGGCACATCACCGAGAAAAACCAACAAGAACTCTATTGCCACATCAATGTTGCGAGCAGTGACATTAGTAAGAAAGTTCTTAAGCTTTCATTTCTAGATACAGTAGCAGATTCTGAGATAATATGAAAATCCTTTTGGTAATTTCTTGTCCTTGAAAGTTCTTGATTGAGTAAACTTTGAAGTCTTCAGTTCACCAAGAAAAATCTTCTTCATTTCCAGCTCCACTAGCACAATCAGGCCTAACAGGTATTGAGGCTTACTCAAGTTATTATCATCATCCTCATCCTCATACCTATGAACCCAAAAACAAAAACATAAGCGTCCCACATTGTCAGCCATGAACTGAATTTGGGTCTCCAGACTTTCCAGCTTCTCATGGTCGACGTAACCATTTATCTCTGACACATATAAGTATCTCAAAAATCTCATTTTCTTTTGAACAATTTTCAGTTGCTTTATGAATTGGTTATCTGTGAATTCTACAATCGTCAAAGAATGGTCCGTCTTACCCCATTCCAGGCACGATAGTACATAATTTAGCTTCTTGCGGCAATCCATATATTCTGGCAGATCGAATCTTTCAACTCATAATTGTACCTTGAAATGGTACTACAATTCAATGAATTCCAGCAACTGTGATTCTAGCCTTTCCACATGAAGGTTAGTTTCGCGTTCATCTGGAATTCTACCAAAAACTGAGTAAAGCATTATGATAATCCTTTTGGCCTTCCTTCTCATTTTGTATGAGGAATTATTAGGCAGAAGAACATGATGGTACTTGATAAAGGTTCTAAAAAATCTTAGGTGCATTTCAAGTTTCTCAATTTGATCAATCTTGACACAACTCAGATCACCTCCACTCTTGATCCTTCTTAGCTGATCTAACACATACGTCAATGTGTTTGAGCCATCTGCCCGTTAGATAAAATGAAAAAATGCAAAGATACAACTCTTAGATATGTTCCTTCAAATAACAGGCATTTTCTTCTATTAAATCACATTATCTACTGTTAGAGAATTTATTACAATATATTGAAGATTAGATTATACATCTTCTGTGCCATTTTAGTTATGGGAAATTTCACAAACTAATTCCTTTAGATCAGGTTCCAAATATGTCATAAATTTTCCTCTTATCATATTTAGTGAAGAAGTTGACTTACAGTTTACAAGTGAAACCAACTTGTAATTTTGTCTCCCCCCTGCTTAGTATCTTCAATTTTCTGATCCAAAGAAAAATTGAACATTATGAGTAAAAGTTGAAATTGCTAGAACAAACTACATAAATCAAAGAAGGAAAAAAAATATTTTGAAATATCTGCAGAAGTTTTTTAAGGAGAAAGAAGAGCCCCACATAAAATTAAAAAAAAAAAAAGAAAATTATTTTGATATATATGGATGAAAATTTCTTGAAAGTATGGATCAACAAAACTCACCTCAATGGAATGTGCTGTTGTAGATCTAGCAAGTCCAGAGAGATCATATGAACCTCAATAATTCTAAGTTTTTTAGTGGCACAAACACCTATGTATGAGCTCTGAATATAATTATTGTATTACTATTTTATTAATGGTAGGCATACAGCTATGTATGAGCTCTCACTCATTAAGAAAATCAATAACAACCTTACTACTCTCTCCCCAAAGTATGAAAAGACTTTTTTAGAAAGTCTTATGATTGGGTGATTATAGTAGTTTAGTTGGTTGGTTACGTGAGCTTTGTGTGTTGGTGAGAGTTAAGGCCTTATAATCCCCTCTCCCATTTCTTCTTCATCTACTTCGATATAATTAACACACACACATGTATATACAGGAGTATCATTCATTAGTGCAAGGATAAATTTGAAAACAAAATTTAAAAAAAAATCGCCTATAGAAATAGAGATTTTTTACCGTAATCGATGGAAAATTTATGTTATAAGACATGATTTTCCCACTCATTTCCCATCGAACTTGTTCTTGGGAAAATGCATGGTGGGAAATTTAAGTATTTCAATGTAAAAGCATTCTTATTATTTTATTTCATGAAGTAATGGTGGAATAATCCTGTATTTTCGATGGGAAATCGGTGGGAAAATGATAATTTTTTAGTAGTGAGCTCAGGCCTTCTAGTTAGGTAAAATGACACAATTTTGGAACAAAATTTGAAAGACTTAAATTAGGTTTTAGTATTGAGAAAAATATTTTATAAAAATTACTAAAATATTTTCATGAGAGAAAATAGAATCATTTATCGAATAGGAGATTATAAATTCTTTTTTCAATTTCTGAATGTGAAGAATATGGTAAAAGTGCATATGATAGATCAGATATGAACATCAACCAAAAGCATCTAATAGGTAAACATTATGGCATCACAGTTCAAACTAGGTATAAGTAGAAGTATTGCTCCTTCGAGGACACATTCCATTTAAAAAAGTGAGTAGTGGCGTTTAGTTCTTTTTTGTTAATATTGGGTTCTTCTATTTAGATCTAGCATAGAACAACCTCAAAATTTTGCAATAAATCTCCTTTGCTTTCAGTCCTAGAATTCCAAATATATTCATCCAATACATCTAATTTAATACAACTTTCAGAAATGTTTTATAAATTATAAAGTTTGTAGCGAAATGGGAGGAAAGTAGAAATCACAATTCTTGTTTTAACCCACTTAGGAGACATAAAATATAATGAAGAAAGTGATTCTACAACATCATGAATTAGCTTTATGATCTTCAAGAAAAGAATCTTAAAAAAAAAAAAAACCCAAAATTTAATTAAAAAAGTAAAGTTAGAAGGTTTAAAAAAAAAACTAGAAATTAATCATAACAATCATATACGTGGTTCTAACAGGGAAAAGAAAAAAAAAAATTATTCGGTTTTAGGTTGAAAAACTGAAGTATGTTTGCTTCCTTATGTACAAATTTGAGTTTGTAGGAAGCAATATAATGGTGACAAAAATTCTTCTTCAGCTAAAGTGCTTCCTCCCATTTTGTTATTGACTTGATTTCTTACATCCACATTTGCAGTTTTCAAGTTCTGTATTCAGATTCTGCACAACAATAACAACAATATGAAAAAGAAAACAATATATCTATAAGTTAGGGCTGGTTAATTTTGTAAATAAACCATTTTCCGGAGGCGGATCAAAAATTGTAAGTTTATTGGTTTCTACAATGAGAATTTCACTACAAAAATAATTAGGTTCACGGTTAATTTTTTTTAGATATTTAGTAAATTTCTTAATACATACAGAGTTTAGGAAAAAGTTACGGGGTTTACATGAACCCATAACCACTGCAGTAGATCCGTCACCGGGAAATCCTTACCCGCACCGATTGTTACTCAAAATTATGCAACTTTTATTTAGTTAAGTGATTTAATGGAGTGAATACATACATATTAACCACGGTTAAGTGATGGTTGCTTATACATTCATACATGGCATCGTTCATTGGTTTTGGTTGGGGTTAAACACCTCATATGGGTAAGTTTTACCTTGGTATTTCCCTATCACTAATTTTTGTAAAATATATTGGAGCCTGCTCCATCCCAATTTTCATTAAAAAATTAGTCACTTAAATTTATGATTCTTAAGGTTAAATTCTTACTTAGGTTGGGTGAAAATACCAGGTGGGAATATAGCTATGTTGCTTGTACCCATAAAAAATGTCCGACAGTGCTTTGAAGCCTGAGCAGCCGTATTTTCATACAGACCTAGCCATACTTAAACTAAATAAATACTCATAGCTTGATCATAGCAACAGGATAAATCAAAGTAAAGCTGCAAAAGTAGAAAGGGTTGATTTATTTATTCTACCCACCTGAACCTGATCTTGAAGGGTTCGAATGTGCTGCACTGCTAGATCCAGCATGTCGGCATAGCTCGTTTGCTGCAAAAAATTAACAAGAAGATAAAATTTGCAGCTTAAGCATGTTCCAAGAAGTGCTAACTGAGAAATGCTGTGAAAGGGAACATAAGAAAATCAAGCATACCGTCAACATTAGTGAAAGATAACTTTTCTTTCACACATAAAATCAATACATATTCACTTAACTTAAAGTTGAACAGCATTTTAGCAAGCCATGTAACTAACAATTATCCAGTTAAATAGATGTCTCCGAAGTACCATTTGCCACTTCAATACATTATTAATTTTTCGTTATTCAAGCAAACATCTGTAATTATGTGAAGCACTTCATAAATAGCTATGCTAATAATCTCAAGCTATAGTACAAGTTTGGATTAGAAGTTATTGAGACTCCCTGTTTGAACGAGAGGCGGAGCTAAATATGTATAAATAACTTATCCAGAACTAGCCTTTTCTAGAATCCATAAACATAAAATGTTGGATCCGCCTCTACTTTGAACTATAAAAGGAAAACAGCTCACCCCACCCCCAACACCCTAAAGCCAATTATCATCGTACTTTTCTTTCCCAAAGAAGTTAACATGAAATAAATAGAGCTTAATCGATCCAAAAGTACAAACTATACCTTGTCCATGTTTGGAACAAGATCTTGCCTTCTTTAGCTTCCCTTATTCTGGTTCTTCTCTCCTGCACAAGATTTTAAATAGGGAAGAATGTTCATATCAGCACACAAACATAGCTATGAATTATGATTATCCAAATTTTCAGGAAAAATATTTCAAATGCATCAAATTTCAGCTGATTATTATCTCTCTTTCAAACACTATGAGTGTATATATTCATTTAGGATTGATCAAACTAAAACATTTCTTGAAGTACGATGAAATCAATTTGTTGACCTAAAAGGAAAACTTCTTTTGTACTACTTAATCCATACATTAGAGTCTTATAAGTTCTAAAATAGTACAAGTTCTTTTGAGAAATTTATACAGTCCATTGACTATCTTTCTACTCACTATGTTTCAGTATATATGGCAATATTTCCTTCTAATTTTATCCCTCATGATATGCTCTTACAGTTGTAGGGATAATACCGTGACATATACTAAAAGTTCTAAAAATATTTTGATTGGTATATTTATACATATTCAGCTTGTGAATAAAAAGTCTATCTTTATTAAACTCATTCCCAGTAAAAGCCATGTAAAATGAAGCAGACAGAAAAGAATTGATAGAGTTCTATTGAATTTATTCTTTTTTCTTTTTTGGTTCTTTAGAATTGCCAATTAAACGAATGGCTTAAAAAGTTTGAAGTTCACCCTTTCTGCAATGCTCTGAGGATGAGTAGCACAACCACGCTTAGCCTGAATTTTGCAAGGAACAGAATCCTCGAGGATGTGTAAGCAATCTATCCATAGATGCCATTTCTAGTGCTGTCTGAGACAAGCCAAACTGAAACTGAAAATGGTTCAAAAAAAAAAAAAAAACACATCAGTTTATCCTTCCACAAGTACTAAAAATGCAGTTTTCATCAATATTTGTGATTGTTACGCATGAGAAACATGATTGAGTATGCCAAAATGGAATATTTTGCCTATTATACAATCTTCTGCAGAAACAAACCAAATATTTATATAAGAGCATATTAATGAGTTGGCGAAGACTTAAGGGGAAAATGTGGAGGAAGTATATCTATTATCGTTGACACATTGAAAACACAGACTTCAAACAGTGAAGGTTTATGTGTTTTCTGATAGTGACTATCAAGTTTCAATTAGCTGGAAGAAAGAAGAAGGATAGGATTAAGAATGCACAGAAGAACTAAATCGTCAACTTTTGAAGATTTTGTTAGAGTGGGTTAGAGTCCAACATTGGATGGGGGAATGGACTGGTAGTTTTGCTTATATGAGCCCAGGCAATCCTTCCCTCATGATCCAACTTTTGGGTTTGAGTTAGGCCTGATTGTCATATCTTCCTTGAGTATAGGCCCAAATTATCACGTTTGGTCTCTCGGTCCACACTCCAATTGGCCTCTGCGTGAAGAGGATGTTAAGTCCACATTGATTGGAATGGGCTGCTAGTTGCTTATATGGACTGGGGGTATTCCTCCTTTACGAACTAGCTTTGGACCCAGATTATGCTCAAGTGTCATATATTTACATTTCAAGTAATAGTGTGTTGAAAGGAAAAAAAAAGATTTTGAAACAGTTGCAAAGGACACCAAATCAAAACACAGGATATTTTTCTCAGAAGACTAACATCATTAAAATGAGATCTTACCTTTTCACACAAATACTGTTAAAGTTAGGCGTATCACATGCACAGCTCTAGAAATCAGGATAAAGAAAAGACGGCCTTTAAACACCGCGAAAATAAAAGAACAATTTCTCCAGAAAACATACTTTCATAAAATTTCAGTTATATTACCTGAGTTTCCCCGTCATCGAGTCCATTAACAATGTCATTGCTAATGTGCTTGGCTCGTTTGCTCGGTGTGACAGAGAACATTATAGAATTGTTGTCTTCCCAAGAACCCATTGCGAAACTACTTGCAGTGGCATAAGAATGTGTTGACTTTCTCTGGCCATTGTCTGTACTGGTCCCTTCAATATCCTCATTTTCCTCTGCTATTTGAGAGAGAGTTTCTTGCCTAGTGAAGCTGAGCTGAGAGTTCAGCCTTGTTATTCCTCGGCCACTATCTCAGCCTTTAAGTTGTGGCTTCCTCTCCCCATAGAAACTGAAAACCCTAGCATCATGTCAAACTTGAATTATATTATGAACAACCAAAAATGAGTTCTTTTTTCCACATTAAAATCACTACAAGATATAGATCTTTTCATGGGCAACCCCTCTAATGGCCACAAAAAGTAAAATTTCGTGGCGACTCAAAAGTCTCCACAAAACTGATAGTTCTAGTGTGACCCTTATAGTCTCCATGGAATCTAACACTTTAATGGAGACTATACTTAGGTCACTACAAATATGTATCAAATTTCCTGCAAAAACAAAATTTAGCTAGAAAAGTATTAGTTTTTCTTTGGGTCTGTATCGTAAGGTCTTCTTTGACAAAATTGAAGTATATTACAGACTAAAAGAACATAATTTGTAGAAGCCATGTTTAAACTAATATTTACATTAAATTGCATATAAACAACTATATAAGTCCTAACAAATTGTAATGCTGTTTTAGCCATTTACATTGAGTATGTTGCTGCTTGAAACTCAATTATTTCTAAAGCAAAAGTAAAAGTAACAGTAATAACCCTTTGAGATTGCAAATTCCATATCAAATTATCACAGTGAGAAACTCTTGTCTTATTATTAGGATCCAAATACCCTTACACAAACTTTAGCCAACAATATGGTCTATGTCACATGACTTTGAACTCATTTTTTAAGTTTGAACTTTCATCCCTTATTTGGTATGTCATTTATTTTAATAAATAACCGTTATTCTACTCTTTTTAATCTTGCCAGTCTACTTTAAAAAGTCATTTTCCAGAAATCTTAAAGAGGAGGGACTATGAGCCTGTTTGGTTAAGCTTAGCTTTTTGGAATGTGTGGCTAAATAAAAGTACTTCTTAAAAAAGTTAAAAAGTTATTTTAATAAGTTGAAAAGTAAAAGTTGGTGAAACCCAACTTTTTATTTTAGCTTTAAGTCATTATGTTTGACCAACAAATTTACTTTTTTATCCTCATAGTGTTTTCTAATTCAAAATAACCTTCAAGGAAATAAAAACATAATTTTCTCTTCTTCTCTTTGGAGTAGCCGCATCTTGCATTTCTCCACGGTCTGAAAATCTCTCTTCTTCTCATCTTCTTCTCTTATTCTCGAACATTATTTATAATTGACTCGTTCATAGTTTAAAAATGAAAAGCATACAATTAATTTGTTAATTTTTTTTAAACAAAGCAAAGAGATCAAAAATATAAATCACGGGCTCAATTGTTCATTTTTATTTTTAATAATATTAAAAATATAAAATTAAAAATCTAAAAAAATTAAATGAGTGAAGTATTAATTCATTTAAATTATTATATTTAATTTACAAATAAAAATATTTTTAATATTATTATTTTTTAACAACTCACTCAAATTGTTCAAGTTTTTGTTTGTATTTTGTTATTTTTAAATAACTTAAATAATTAATTTATATAAAAATAAATAAAAACATGTATTAATTTTAATTTTAATTATTTTACAAATAAAAATATCACTTAGTAATTTATTTTTATAGTGTTAGCAATTTTAAGGCATTTCAGTCATTTGATTCAAAATAAGTGTTTAATGACACTTTTGTACCAAACACATCAATAACTTTTTTTAAGTTTCAACACTTTTATCCAAACACATAACTGCTTATTTATAAAATAAGTTTCAGCACTTAAAAAATGTTTTAAGCACTTACATTTAAAAGCCACTTTTTTTCAGTTAAACCAAACGGACTTTATGACAATATATTCGAACTGAATAGAATATGAATAGAAAAAGAAAAAGCGATGATCTATGTAAATGTCTCTTTGTTAGGTTATCATTTAGATTTTTTCCCTATTTTTTTATAGTGATGCAAATATATTCCTCGGGACTGACAAAACATTAAAATATCATCTAACATCTACAAATTTTTAGATCATAATCTAATATTTTCTTTTAAAATTTTCACTTTGCTCAACAAAAATTGTTTATACCGTTGTTTAAAAGGTACATAAATTGCCAAAATTATTTACTAAATAGTTATCCCGAAAAGGGACAATGACGACAATGTCTGAAATTATTTTTAGAAGGGGAGAAAAAGGAGATGGGTTAAAAAAGTATCAATTATTGAAAACTAGTGAAGCACTCAAAAACATTGGGCTGGTTTTAGGTGGCGGCTAAGATTTATAAATTATTTATCATTAATAATAATGGATTTAACTAAAGAGCAAGTGGGAATAACGGGTCAAGTAAATACCCGTGCACGTGATAACTGACCAGTCATGGAATTTTAGGAGCTGTTTGGTGAATGCATCTTCACCTCAAAATAAGAAAAATATGGATTCAAAGAATCTTAGGCACAATCACCATCAATTAAATAAAGGGACAAAACCTTTTCCTTTAATTTATTATTTTACTGGCTAGTTGGTACTTTAG
This sequence comes from Datura stramonium, assembly GCA_018107945.1. Lineage (NCBI taxonomy): Eukaryota > Viridiplantae > Streptophyta > Magnoliopsida > Solanales > Solanaceae > Datura > Datura stramonium. The sequence continues at coordinate 49,897 of JACEIK010001951.1, forward strand.
AATTTTGTAATGTCAACTTGCTATCTGAAAGTTTGGACCCCACAAAAAAAAAACAAAGGAAAAATGCTCACTTCCTCCAATAAGGAGCTTCTTACTAAGATTATGATTAAGGAAACAGGACAATGATATTATCTATATTGTTCATTGGCTAGCTCATTGGGGGGACCCAACTGCCAACTTGTTCTACTAAGTTGATTAATAATGCAAAAATGGCCACTTAATCTCTCACTATATTCGTATAAGATTACAAAGACCATAAAAACCTTTTTTTTTCCCCTAAAAGTTCTTTAATTCTTTCTATCCTACCCCTTTTGTTTCATTTTGAGCAGTAATATTTAACTAGACACGAAATTTAAAGATATAATAAAGATCTCCGTTTTTGAGAAAGTAACAGTTTGTATATATTTATGAAATCAGCATTTAGGTTGTGCTGAAATCATATTTACAAGTGAAAAAAAGAGAAACTTCCCCAGAATATGATAAAGACTTCTAATATAATTGTATTTTCAGAATCTGTGGTTTTAAACACGGAATGGCATTTTTATGGCTACAAAAAGCATGTTAATATAGCCTCCTCTCTACACTTCTTTGTATTAGTAGTATCATTTAGTAATCGTGTTGTTCTTTTTCTTTTATATGTATTAGTACTTGTTACTTCATTTGTTTTGTATCTTGGTATTTTATTGTATTTTTGAATTCTTTTCTTATTTGTCGAGCCGAAGGTCTATTCTTTCTATCCCGCCAAAGTAGGATAAGATATGTGTACATTCTGTCATTCTACACCACTTATCAAGTTACAGTAAATATGTTATTGTTGTGTAAGATATAAAAATGAGTCATTCTTCTTGGAACAAATATAAACAGGAAATGGTGCTATATAAAAATGGAACAAAAGGAATAATATATTTTTTCAAGTTGTACTTGTTTTATTTATTTATTATGATTTTTTGGGGTCGAAGAAAAGAAAACTATTTCCTCCATTTCTTTTTAATTGCTAGGTATACTAAAAATATCTGTTTCAAAATGCTAATAGTAGACCTGAACATAACCTAGAGTAGATATAATCTTTTTAAAAAAAGATTATATAGAGATTAAATTTCATGGTCAAAACATACACACATTGTATGTCCTGTTCCAAATCAATATATATTGTTGGCAAAGATCATAGATTAAACCACCTTATTAGTTGAAAACGGACTCTATTATATACCAAAAAGATTGTAGAACTTTTGACAGTTGACAAAAGCATAGGCTTCCTAACTCCTCACCTCATAACAAATCAAATCACACAAGTTGCACCACTCTTGCTCCCTTCCCTTTCTTCTAAGGATCTAGCCACCATTAATTAATCATACAAAGGTCAAATGTTTTTTTTTTCAAATCGAAATACCACAAGGATTAGTAGTGCACGATTTAAAATTTAATAGATAATGAATCCGCCATCTTCTCCACTTGAATATTAAATTTTTGTCTGAAGCAAAGTTTCGTAATGTGCATTTAATACATCACACATTACGCTTTTATCGCTAAACCAAAGCTCTCAGACTAAAAAAGATCAAATTTTGACTCTTATTTTAGTTTTGGATAGACACGAACTTGGCTTCCAAATGCCACAAGTTGGATCCATATTTTTCCAATCTTCTTCCCAAGCATTTGATTTTATAAAAGTAATAAATATAATATGTCGGTAGCATGTATTTTATGAAGTTAATTGAGATGTGTATAAATTGCTCAGACAATAATAATTTTTTTAGTAACATATCTATTGTGATCTTACATGTCAACACGAGGATTTTTTAAAGGGTCACTTATTCTAGTATTATTTTCATTCAAACACACTTAACTTTAAAGTTCAAATAAAATTCAGTACATTAGTGTTGAGATGATCGCATAAAGTTCTGATGAGTTAAAAGGAAAACAAATTTATTTGATACTCCCATAAAGTCAAAGAGTGTCAAATTGCACAAGTTGTATCTAACTCCTTACTATCGTAAATCCAAAAACTATTTTTAAAAAAAAGGAAATTAATTAATTAGTGCTTATGAGATTCTAGCTTAAAGAAGGATCCAGCATGATTAATGACTAATTAATTAATACCAGTGGTTTCATTAGCAAAATGCTGTGGGCGATTGGACACTTAGCAGACACACATGCATTCACCTTCCCCAAATTATGTGGAACCCACCTTTACATGTCACTAAGAGTTGAGACAGGATTAAGACCTACCAATTAGCTCCACTAATTTCCTAATTAGCCCTTGATGGATAAGTTTTTTTTTTTAAAAGAAAGCAATAATAATTTGCGGCTGCTTACGTTATATACCTTCTAAATTAGGAAATTAATTCTGTTTACCCTACCCATCTATTTGAATTTCTATCAACATTTTATAGTACTTTTTGAATATATTAGATTTTTATTTTAAAAATTGATCTAGTCTAGTTTTACTTTAAAAATTAGTGAAACTAACTCACAATAAATGAAAAATATCACACAAATTAAAATAAAAAGAGTATTAGAAGATAGTGGAAAGTAGACAGATTAGAAGAACAAACACAACATGGCACACACCAGATGAACAGTAGAACTAGCTAAACTTTTCATCTATATGATATATTTCTTATAGTAAGTTTAAAAGTTGAAAGTACTAATCATATGGAAGGAAAGAAAAATGAATTTGCAAGTTGTAAGGAGGTATTAAAGATTCTTTTAGTACTAAGTATCTCCTTTAAACATATACAAAACTCTTTTTATCTTTTGGTAGTTGCCCTTATCTTTTGGTAGTTTTTTAAGCAACTTGTTATATGTGATTAGATAAGACAAACTCAATTACTCTAAGCATCTTCCCCCACTTACAATTTATGTCCCCCTTTTTGAGTAATTAATTATATGTGTAAGTGCTCAATTAGTCAGTTTATAACGTCTAATTGTGACATAAGTAAATCTTACTTTTGTACTCTAATCTCATGACAATTCGTTAAGAAGTTAATATAGTCCAATGGATGATCAATATAAGATTAAATGACGTTAACCCTCCGATCCATTAATTGGTTTTATCTACAAGAAACCTACTTTCGCATTTAATCACTTATTTTGATACGTGTTACTTGAGACGAACATTTTTTGGAAATAATTTCTCTCTCCAAAAGATTTTATCCTTTCCAAATTCCGCCTATGTGATTACACTCGGGTATATTGTTATTAGTTTTGTTAGCTTCTTAACATATGACAAGGTTTTAGTATAAGACTAGACTTTTCTTGAGCTGAGGATTTATTAAAAACAGTCTCTTTGCCTCCGAGATAGAAAGAATAAGGTTTATATACTGTCTATCATCCACTTTGTGAGCTTTCACGGAGTATATTGTTCTTATTCTTGTTGCCATTAAGCAAAATACTCCAAAGTTCAATGTTATTATAATAAGAAAGCACCAAGATCAGGTCTTGAAGAACCAATAACAGTACAACAAGATGTAAGCAAAATAGCAACATTATTTCCTTCAAGGTGTTTCTATTATGCGTGCATCTTGTTACCCAATTTAACTTCACTCATATGATACTTACTCTTCATGTTTAGTCTGTTCTAAAAATAATAACACTTCTTTTGTATTTTTTGTAAAAAATTTTAACTTCAAATTCTTTATGTAATTTTACGCCTATAATGACATGCTCTAATAACCATAAATTTATCCTAGCATGTTTAAGCACAAAAATTTTAAGGATACTTAAAATATACGCTAAAAGTTACATTTCTTTCTAAATTTTATGCTTGTACTCTCTTTTTGTTTATTTTATTCCAAAAATAATAATACTTTTTCATATATAATTTTTAAATTCTTATTTCAAGTTTTTTATTTTACTCGTAATGATATACTTTAATTACCATAACATATTTAAGCACGAAAGTTTTAAGAATATTTATGATATATGCTAAGAGTTATATTTCTATTTTATGCTCAGTAAAACTCGATCACATCAATGAATAAAAGAAATAACTTTAAAATGTAAATTACATTTCAAAGTTTGTTAATTTAAGCAAAGGTAGTTGAGATATGTCAACAAGCAAAGTCTGCTCTGATTGGTTAAAAAGTCACCAAACGGTGAAGACTTTATAGCAGGCAAAAGAAACAAACAAATGGAAAGGAATATTAGACACGAAGGTCAACTTCGTCATTTCACATTTCAAATAGAAAAGGAAAGTAAAACTTACCAGTATCACCAGCAGCAGTAGCAAGTTGATTAAGAAACCTAGCTGGTGAGCTACTATGTCGAACCAACGGCGTCGATGAAGTCGTCGGCATAACTCCACCACCGCCTCCGCCGCTTCCACCTCCAATTGTTAGGTCATTGAAACCAATTGATCTCTGCAAATTCGACTGTTCCTTCGCTTTGCTTGTAGATTCGGAATTTAACGAAGAAGATGCCAAATTGGACGGAAAATACCTTGAAGGACCAAGGTGTGAGTGATGAGATCCGTGAGTGGCGAACTCGTGATTACCATTAACGACGGATTCAACTGCTGTGGTTAAAAATGAGCCCGGAGCTGAACCATAGCGGGTGAGGCCTCCCCCTCCGCCGCCGCTAGCGGCGGCGCTACTGTGGCTCATAGAACCTTGTGATGAAGAAGATGTTGATGATGGATACATTTAACTAACTCAACTTGTGAATTGTTTAGAATTGGATGTGCTAAGATTTGGAGCTTGAGAACTTATTAGAGAGAGAGAGAGAGATGGGGGAGGGGGGTAAGAGGGAAGAGCAAGTTGGGAATTAAAAAAAGGAAAAAGTGAAGGATGTGCTACACTTGTTTGAGAAAAGTCTTATGAGAAAGAGAGTGGATCAGCCAATAGGATGTTGTTGTTTTTGTGATTTTGTCTTTACCTTTTTATAGAAAATTAAGAAGAAGTACTATCCTATCCTGCTAAATTATTATTTTGATTCAATTCATGTAATATAATTTTTTCTTTTGAAAAAAGCTTAGCTATATTGTTGGATTTTAGAAAAAAATTTATTTATATTATTCGTTAATAGTTAAATTTTTTTATTTTATTATTATTATATAAAGTGTTTATTCATATTATTATTTTTTAACAACTCTAACATATGATTTTTCGATACTTGTTTTTACACGTGGCTCATTTAAGTGGATCACGTCACTTATTTAACCCACTAAATAAACTATCCAAATAACTAAAAATAATCCGTCCCACACCTTTCTAACCCACCCAACAATATACCTAACCCTCACCCTTTTAAATTCCGATCACGTGTGGTGTACTTATACTACCTGACTACACTTTTTTAGTGTAGATTGTGGCGGGAGAATTGCAATTTCATTATTGAGGGTCGGTATTCAACATCAGCTTACGTATCTCATTCGCCGGCAAAGCTATCTCTTTTATTTGTCCGTATTCAATATAGAACTCTTGTACTTGTCTAGACTAGATTTTTGGGAAATTTTCATATTGGGAAGGTGTTTTTGTAAATTTTTCGAAACTTTTATTGTAAATTCGTAAATGTTGAACTTGTTTTATACGTTGGTAAAAAGGGATTCTCCTATCAAATTACAATCAATGTAGGTGCCTGTACACGACTCGTTCATTTGGATCGTAACAAATAATTACTTATAATAACAACACGATCATTATCAAAAATAAGAGAATCAGACTAATGCTAAAAAGTAATCAGAATTTTAATTTTCTTTTATGTTTTTGGGTCGGTCGGGTCAGGTTGGGCCGGTCCTTACCGGGTCAATCCAGACACTTTGAGGTTTGACCCGGACTCAATCCATATTGCTCAACTTGCTACTCAGTCTGGCGTGCCAACTGCCAAAGTATCCTGTGATGCATGTGACGTTGTGAGAAGTTTGTCCTTTGATCCACAAGGATTTTACCGAAGATAATTACTGTTTCGATATCAATTTATGTCGCATAATTTATATTTTATTAGTCAAAATTTTAAATTCTAATTCTAATTTAAATTAAAATTATCGTATTTGATTGGATTCATAAATTACATGTTAGTTTAGTTCGATATCGATCTAAATAAAATTAATTAATTTTTGTAACAAATTAAAAATAATTCAGTAACTTCAATGCGATAAAGTAAAATAATGAGTGGCCGTCCATGAAATTACACTAGATTCATTCATGCTAAATTTGAATATGTAGTGTTCTATTTGTAGATTTTACGATTTTGTTAATTTCTTATGTCTCTTTATCTCACATAAGGTAAAAGATAAGATTTACTATATTTTATTATCTTCAAATTCTGTTTCATTGCTAATAATAATTTATTATAATATAATTACTC
>JACEIK010001951.1:73264-87563 GCA_018107945.1 Datura stramonium
TAACTAAGAATCACATGAGAATATACACATAACGATAGATAAACAAGTCGAAATGAAGCATTTGAGTATCACTTGGGCATGCAATTCTGCCCAAGATCAGCAACCTACTGAAATTCTTTGCCTGAGGGTAATACTGTGCTAACATGGTTCTAGTCCTTTAGACCTTAACTTTGTCTGTTCAGATCTTATATGACTCTTCTGGATTATTCCTAACCTTTTAGGTAAGTTTATATGGACTTAGCCACTCACGACAACTTGTACCTGAGCATCTTATAGGAGCAGGCTGGGGCGTTGGCCCCTCCTCTAACTGATAATATTGTCCCCTTTCTTACGGTGCCCACGGGTCTATTTGACCTGAACGACTGGGATTGCTTCCTGGGCGACCTGTATGACGAATACTAAGTCAACTGGAACTGACAGTCACTGGTAGTTGCTAACTAGATGGCAGGCTGTCACTTAGTTCCCTAGACAACCCTAGTGCTGCTGACTCTAAAGTATGGCCATCCTATCTAAATTTCTGGCCCTGGGGTGTGAAGGTATACCAATGGCCTCTGAGCGTGCTTATCTGACAACACAAACGCCAAACTAGAAGTTATATCGCCTAGCTGTGCCTATGCTGTTCAACTTACTGACTCAGGCCCAATAACTATCCACAAGCTTCTAAGGTCTAGGCCCGACAATTAAACATCCAATTCTACTAACACAATAAACTAAAGAACAAAGAAGTTCCTACGATGCTTATAGCGTGCGTCACACTTAACATGTTCTTTCCCAACAAGGGATACTGTGATATAATGTTTATATGTTTTCTAGCAGGTAACTACAATATATGTAACCGTAATCTGCTGATAGCAGCTAATCACGACATACCTGACCCTTATATACTAGCAGCAGCTAATTAAAACATATAGAATCATTATCTATGTTTAAAACATAGGTCGTATCACTATACGACAAGAATAACTTACGGAAGGAATAAGCCTTAACATACCTTGAATGCCAACTTTTGTTTGTTTAAGCAATTTTTCCACCTGAAGCTAGTAATTCCACTTAGTTGCTGCCGTTATACTGAGAGAGTACAACTATTTTGAACAATAAGAACGGCCAATAACAATGTCTTTTCAATAGAATTAACTATAACTTCAACTCCATTTTATTCAGTCGAAAACTTATAATTTCCCGAAAGTTTATAATGGAGAAGTACTTACCTATTGTCTGTGGCTGTTTAAAATCCAATTTGGAGCAATTTCGAGAACCTTTACTTGGCGGGTTCCGAATTGTTGAGCAAATTTTTGAGAAATAACTCCGTAGTAATACTTACTATAGGCTTAGGACTCGTTACCCGAAGTTAATTTGAGATTGAACGTCATTTGGTAGTATAATTTGACGGAAATTTGATGAAATTGCGTGCTTCTCTCATCACTGACCGAAGTCTTATGTTCAAAATGATTTGCATTCACTTGGAAAACTTATATATGACATGGGCGGTGGCCTGAGCGGCGCCCCGTGCTGGTCAAAGCGCCAAGAGGCTGGCGCCCGGCGCTGGCCATCACACCAAGGGCCCTGGCGCGCCGCTCCTCCCAGGGCGCTGATATGCTTGGAGCGTTGCGCTTCCCATTGCACCGGCTGGCTGGCGCGTCGCGCTATCCCCTCGCGGCCTAGCCTCGCCCGACCCTGCTTCCAAGGCTCTTTCCACACGCGTCAAGCTCTCCTTACTCATCATAAATCCACTCGTACGCCTACTAATCGATAACATTTTACGGGGTACAACAAACTAACCCTCCGATGGGTGAACCAATGAATTCGGATACTAGCCCTATAATCATAACATTCATGAAAAAGAAATAAACTATTATGAAAAAAATAATTTCAAATCATTACACTACGCGTACCAAAACCAAATAACCAATCTTTTAGAACCTGATTGTCATTGCACCAGACGTCTATTTTTCAAGCTAAGGAACTAAAACTAAAAACGAAATAAAGTGTTCGAATGTCCTAAAGAAGTACATCTGCAAGGAAGGAGTGATCTGCATCCTCATCTGCTCACCTTCTCGATCCACAAAAGCTATTGGGTCACAGGCGAGGGCACAAAGAACTGCCGGGCTTGAATTCTGCATTCAGAAAAGAATGCAGTAGTAGGGTTAGTACATAACATAGTAGTGGTAGGCATCATCGACATCCCTTACATAATAACAGATAAGTACAACAATAGAGATATAAAAAGGGTCCTCAACTTTAAGCAGAATTACAAGCCATTTTATGAACACTAGCTCTACTAAATAATTAGCCGGCCTGTTCACTGGATTAGGCCTCTCGCTGTAGTGGTCGCTTGTCCGCCGTAGCGAAAATGGTTCCGCTGCAGCGGCACTGCTTAGGCAGTAGCTCGACATGCTGCTCCCTCCTCAGTTCATCTATCTCACAGCTCAATAAATCAACAATTAACATTTCACATACTCCATGAATCCATCAAATGACCATAATAAACAACAATAACAATAGCTACTAAGAGCTACAATCCTCAGTTATTCGCAGCGACAACAACTCAATAACTACACATGGTGACAAAGTCGCACTTTAACATTAACACCATGTTCATTGTTATTAATTTCCATCATATCCACAATAAGTTAGCACATTCTCGTATCACGTTTTATATCTACCTCATGAACATAAATGAAATCACAAACAATAAGCGAATAACACAACCAAGAGTAACATGATGGGAACATACCTCCGCCATCTCCCCTTAACACTCAACCACACGAATCATGTACAAACATGCTAGTGGGTCTTATTTATGCCCAACCAGTCATGGCCAATAAGGGACTCTAGAAATTCATGCACTGTGCTAGTGTGGAACCTGTTGCCACTTATATGCTCGTCCGGATGCTCCCCTCATACACGAGCCACTCAAATATTATTATTTGCTCTTCTGGATACTCCCCTCGGGCTCGAGCCTCTCATTTTAGGATGTTAAAATCTTTTCATTCATCACTCTCATAAAAGGCAAGTCAAGTGCATTATTGCATCATACTAAAACTTACAATCTACTTCTCAAATAAGCCATCATCAATTAACCATCCTTTCATTAATGGAGTATGATCACTTTACTAATCATTCATCACAAGTAATTACATTAGCATATATACACAATAACTTAACAAGTCAACACAATTCAATATCACATCTTAGTCACATTCTTAAGATAGATTAACAACAATAGACTCACATATCATATAAATGTCCGAAGACCAATCATATATCAATATTGCACACTATATATGCCATTATATAGGTCGATCCTTATAAACCGAACCTACCTTGATTTGGAAGGTAACAATTCAACTACTCCACAGGAGCATTTCTTTTCCTCAAAGCTTTGGAATGTGTGAAATCTACAACACAAGAGTAATTCATTAATTACCCTTAAATTTAGAGCCTAACTGATCAAACCCTCCTCTTTGGGGTGTTTTTCAAAAGTAAAACCCCCAATTCTTCTAGGTTTTAAACCTATAATCCCTGCGTAACCCTTGTTCCTAATGTGTGATTCTAGGGGAGAGATTAACCCATCAACACCAAACCAATTCACCCCCTAATCACCCTACAATCTACCCCTAGTTAACAGCCTAGGGTTCCTCTATAGAATTCCCTCCATTAGAGGTCTATAAAACTTCTAGGATCAAAATCACTCACTTTAGAGATAGAGAATCGAAAATATTACCTTGGGTGAAGAGATTACTGGTCTGGAAGGTTTTTCGGTCCTCTAGACCTCCTGATCGCGTTTAGGAAATAATAAGGTGAAAACCCCATAATTCCCACTTAAACCCACTTTCTGATCTCCGTCGTTCGCTGTAGCGGTTACCTTTCTGCTGTAGTAGACCCGCTACAACAGTCATAGGGCCGCTGCAGTGGTCTAAATGGTTACTCCTCAATTTTCACCACGGTGGGACTCCGATCGCTACCGCGGTCTCGCTATAGCGGAAATCCCACCACTGCAGCGGTCCCCTAGACAAGTGGCTCTCCAAAATGCACAATTCTATACTTAGTTTATTTCACAACCTCCTTCTCATCCTTAGCTGGATTTCTGTGTTCTATGCCCTTAACTATCCCGTAAGGACGTTCAGTTCGTTACAAGCTCAAGAATAGAAAAGAAGAAGAAGAACAATGTACTTTTGTACTTCTCTCTCTACTTCTCTATACTATTTTCTTAGCTAATATGTACAAGTTATGACATGTATCAGTACAATTGGGGTAATTCTGCATATTCTCTTTTTGTATAGCTTTCCTCAAATGTCCTTGAAAGTTTCCACATTGAATTTATGCCAGAGTTTGAAAATTTTACCCAATCAGTAATCTGGACACCGCAGATCCTTCACAGGTCTTGGCCGCCTTGTTCCAGAATGTGGCTACAGTTGCACCTGCAATTCGTAGGTGCACTTAAGCTCTATCCAGTGAGTCTTGTGTTGACACCTACGTTTCATAGGTGCCTAAGTGTGGCACACAGATTCATATCTTCCAGTACAGTGTTTTTGTTCAATTCCTCTATTTTTCTTGTCTAAGTTCAATACCTGCAAAATTAAAGAGAAAAGGCATAAAACCTTCCTTATGAAAATCATGCAAAATCTCATGCTTAAAAGCCTAATGAGTTGGTAAATTACCAACTCATCAATGATATTGTTGAACCTTTATTAAGTCTTTTTTTAAAAATATTTTTTGTTTATTATCTAATTGAACAATATATTTATCTATAATTATCTATAAATTTCATGCAAAAAATAAACTTTCATCCACATTGTAATACCCCGGAGAGGCCTAAGAATAGACCCGGGAGTTTAATTTGAAAAGTGCAGAAAACTGGCAAAAACATCATAGGACGGGCGACCCAATGACTCATGCTTGGATACCACGAGTCGTCGAAAGCAGTCATAGAATGGGGGGGGGGGGTTCAGGGAAATAGTTGTGACAATGGATGGTGTAACGACTCATTGTCAGGAAGAATGAGTCGTTGTTACCAATCGTTGGAAGGACTAAGCTTAGGCTAAGGGGGAACAACGGGGCATCCCACGATTCATGGTGAGAAGCAACGACCCATTTTTTCTAGTTGTTTGAGGGTTGAAGATTTCAGTGCATTCAACGGATGGAGACCATGACTCGTTGGAAGGCACCACGAGTCGTGGTGAGGCTCGTGGAAAGGAAAGTCAGATTGGTTAAGGAGTTGACGATGGTCGATTCAATGATCCGTCGTTTGATGTAACGACTCGCCCTGACGAGTCGTGGGAAGGACCTTAGACAGGTCATGAGGCAGTGGACCCAATGACTCGATACCACGAGTCGTGGTGTCGAGCAACGACCCATTGGATCGATTGTTGGTCCACCCCGCAGTCTTCAGGGAAATTTTATTAAGGGCATTTCTGACTTTTTCATGCTTTGTGACCCTAAAGTACGTCGTTTTTTGTATTTTATTGAGTGAGATAAGATGATCTAAGTCCTTTATGCATGCCCATTCTCATGCAAAAGATTAGAGAGATTTTTGGGAGATTCAAGGTCTTCTTCCCCAAATTTCCATCAATTTCTTTGTGGGTATTCAAGGAACCTCAAAATCAATTCATTCCCAGGTATATAGGGTTTTAGAATGGGTGAAATTCTTCCACACCCATGCCCAAATCACAAATTAAATCATGAATCCTCCTATTCAATTCCATGGGATTTTACCCAAAAGCATGAAAATGTGATTTCTCTTTATGGGTTTGATTTAATTGAGTTTCAATTATTGAATTATGAATGATGGGCAGGTTTTACATTATTTTATTTAAAATTATGTTTCAATCTTTTAAATAAAAAATTCCCATTTGACTAAAGTTCATGGAAGTTATGATTTATGATGAATACTCTATATTTTGAGTTTATTGATGATGAAAAAGTATGATTCCAAACTCCCATGTTTATGAGCATAATTTTTTGAAAGAATTGAATATGATGAAGCATTGGACAATTCCCACATGTTGAAGATGATTTATGATTTATTAAGTGAATTACATGATTTATCGATTTATGATGTTGGCTGATGAAAAGGGCCTATGATTCTTGGCTAAGCATGTTTAAAGGGGATCCATGATGATAAATGTTATATTCTAGCAAATGAATCTTAATGCACGATGTTATTAATTTATGTATGAGCCTATATGCATGTTTTTAGGAGCCGTGTCTAGCACCGAGCAACCTGGTGTTCAAAAGACTACGCAGGTGTCTCATAACCACGTGTCACCGTGGGTTTCTAAATGATATAATGTATTGATAATGATACCCTCAAATGTGATATCACGCCTGATGCACGACCCTCGCCTAGCAAGCCAGGGTCGGCTCTTCCCATTTGAGCGAGATAGTGGGACATCATGAAAGGCTATACTATGATGGTGTCGATTATGATGAGTCCTCCTATTGTTCCGCATGTTTTATGCATTGTTATATTTATGTTGTTGGCTCAAGTTATGTTTTGATAAATTTTACTTACCATTATGAAAATCAATGATTATGAATGATTTGAAAGTCTTGAGCCTTATGTTTTATTACAAAGATTTGATGTAAGCATGATATCCTCCTCTTATATTTATTTATGAGTTTTATTTACTCTAAAATGTCCGTTTTACTTACCCTGCATACTCTGTACATTTCACGTACCGACCGCATACTTTCTATGCTATATCGTTTCATGATACAAAGTCTGGATCTCAGGCTCATCCTCACCCTTAGTCTATCTCAGCTCACGCTTTCAGTTTATTGGTGAGTCCTCATGTTCTAAGGGCCGTTTGACAGACTTTCATGTTATTTATGTTTCAGTATTGGTCGGGTTAGTTGGGGATGTTGTCCCATCAATCCATCTTATGTATTAGAGGCTTTCAGACAAGTATGTAGTGCTCAACTATGTATATGTCCAGTATTTATTGATGTTATGCTATAATTACGTTTCCACTATGTTTTAATGATTATCATTTTGCTTATTTGAATGAGATTAGTTGTATGCATGTGCCATGGGTTGACTTGGGGTCTCTCAGGGTCCCTTATCCCGTGTCTACGATCTGAGTGTACGTTTGGATCATGACAAACTTTGTATCAGAGCCATAGGTTTGAAGTGTTCTAGGGTGTCTGAAAGCCGCATTAAATAGAGTCTTTTTCATGGGTGCGAAGCGCGCCACACTTATGACGAAGAGGCTACTAGACATTTAGGAAATGTTCCCTTCTTTGATGTTCTATGTCGTGCGATGAAAAGCCTTTCCATCCTTCTAATTCGTGTGATTCGCAATTGTAGAATTATCGCTTCTAGAAGAATGAACGGAAGGAGGAATGGAAATGATGAAGGCCACAGAGATGGCAATGACCATGGGCGTCAGCAAGCCCCACCTGTTCAAGAGCCCAAGCACTAGATCCAGCTGCCCAAGTTGAGTTTCAGGTGGCTATTAAGATGTTGGCGCAGTCCTAGACTGCTCAGGTCAACCAGCAGGTTTTTGCGCAGGTTCCACAAAATGGCAATGCAGCGACAACTCGGGTTAGAGACTTCTTGAGGATGAACCCTCCTAACTTCAAGGAATCAAAGGTGGACGAGGATCCACACGAGTTCATTGAAGGGATCTTGAAGGTCACTTAGGTTATGGGGGTGAAAAATGGGGAGTGTGTGGACTTGGCCTCTTATCAGCTAAAAGAGGTCGCTCATATTTTGTACAAAGCAATGGAAGGACAGCAGGGCAGCAGAAGCGGGCCCTATCAGTTGGGATGAGTTCCACATGGCCTTTCTCGACAGGTTCTTCCCTCGGGAGATGAGGGAGTTGAAAGCAGCCGAGTTTGTGAACCTCAAGCAGGGAAAGATGACAGTGCTGGAGTATTCTCTTGAGTTCACTCATTTGTCAAAGTACACCCCTAGAGTTAGTGATGGATCAAAGGGCGCGGGTGAGTCAATTTGTTCATGGTGTGGCTGGTTTAGACAAGGATTGCAGGACTGCTATGCTCCAACAGGATATGGACTTTCATCGCATAATGTTGTACGCCCAGCAGATGGAGGCAGCTCATGCGAGGGAGAGGGAGGCAAAGAGGGCTCGGATGGACAACCGTGGGTTTTCACACCAGAGGTCTGGTAGTGGCTACCATCCACAGTTTTAGCAGAGGTCACTAGCCCCAGCACCGTCATCAGCTAGTATTCCGTCCAGGCCCAGGGGTGATCAGAAGAGCAGGACTTCAGGGTCTAGGGATCAGAGGGGCACCCAGTTAGAGTATACCTCTCCAGCCTGCGGGAAGTGCGACAAGAGTCATGCTGGGGAGTACTTGCTCGGTTTAGATGTTTGCTATGGGTGTGGTATATCTGGGCACATGCACCGCGCGTGCCCATATGCTAGACAGGGTGATGATAGGGGTCGTGCACAGGCCACTAGGAAAGCAACAACTCTAGCCCGTTCTGCTCCGCAGGGAGCATCGACTAGTGAAGGTGGCAGACAACGCCAAAACCGATTCTATGCCCTTGCCTCGTGCCAAGAGAAGGAGACTTCGCCAGACGTGGTCATTGGTATGTTGCGTGTCTTTCATATTGATATTTATGCCTTGCTAGATCTGGGAGCTACCTTGTCTTTCGTGACTCCTTACATTGCTAGTAGCCTTGGAGTTAGTCCTGAGACCTTATCAGAACCGTTTTCAATTTCAACCCCTGTTGGTGATTCGGTCGTAGCTAGACGAGTATATAGAGAATGCGCAGTCATTGTGTTGCATAAGGTTACCTCCGCAAACCTTGTAGAGTTAGCCATGACTGACTTTGAAATTATTCTTGGCATGGATTGGTTGTTCGCATGTTACGCTTCGATTAATTATAGGACCTGTACGGTGGAATTTCATTTTTCGGGTGAGTCAGTGTTGGAGTGGAAGGGTAGTTCGGCGGTACCAACAGGCCAGTTTATTTCCTATCTTAAGGCCAGTAAGATGATCTCCAAAGGTTGCATGTACCACCTAGTTAGGGTCAAGGATGTGGAGTCCGAGACCCCGACTATTCAGTCAGTTCCGGTGGTGTATGAATATCCGGAGGTGTTTCCTAATGAATTTCCCAGTGTTCCTCCGGAGAGGGAAATTAATTTCGGTATTGATCTATTGCCCGATATGCAACCTATCTCTATTCCTCCCTACAGGATGGCCCCAACTAAACTAAGGGAATTGAAGGACCAGTTAAAGGATCTGTTGGATAAGAGCTTCATTAGACTGGGCCAGTCTCCATGGGGTGCACCGGTTCTATTTGTTTGAAAGAAGGACGGTTCCCTTCGCATGTGTATTGACTATCGGCAGTTGAACAAGGTTACCGTCAATAACAGGTACCCCTTACCCAGGATCGATGATGTTTGACCAGCTTCTGTGTGCCAAGTGCTTCTCCAAGATTGATCTTAGGTCCGGGTATCACCAGCTCAGAGTTCGGGAGAGTGACATCACGAAGACCGCTTTCAGGACTCGGTATGGTCAATACGGATTTGTAGTTATGTCTTCAGACTAACCAATGCCCTGCAACTTTTATGGATTTAATGAACAGGGTGTTCAAGGCATATATGGATATGTTCGTGATCGTGTTCATCGATGACATTCTTATATACTCCCAGAGTGAGAAGGAGCATGCCTCTCATTTGAGAATAGTGATGCAAACCCTCAAGGATCGTCAGCTGTATGCAAAGTTTAGCAAGTGTGAGTTTTGGCTAAACTCGATGACATTTCTGGGTCATGTGGTATCAAGCGAAGGCATAAGGGTAGATTCCCAGAAGATCGAGGCAGTAAAGAATTGGCCCAGACCGGTGAATCCTTCAGAAATTCAGAGTTTCTTGGGTCTAGTTGGCTACTACTGAAGATTTGTTGAGGGATTTTCATCAATTGCAGCCCCACTGACTAGGTTGACTTAGAAAAAGATGAAGTTCCAATGGTCAGATGCTTGTGAGAAAAGCTTCCCAGAGTTGAAGACCCAACTCACTTCAGCACTAGTGTTGACTTTACCCGAGGGCACTGATGGCTTTGTAGTGTATTGCGATGCTTCAAGAGTCGGACTGGGATGTGTGTTGATGCAGCGTGGGAAGGTAATAGCATATGCCTCGAGACAGCGGGAAGTTCATGAAAAGAATTACCCGACCCATGATCTTGAGTTGGCCGCGGTGGTGTTGAAGATATGGCGACATTACTTGTATGGGGTCCATGTGGATGTATTTACGGATCACAAGAGCTTGCAATATGTGTTCACACAGAAAGATCTAAATCTTCGGCAAAGGAGGTGGTTGGAGTTACTAAAGGACTACGACATGAGTATCCTCTACCATCTGGGAAAGGCTAATGTGGTTGCAAATGCGCTTAGTAGGCTCTCTATGGAGAGTGTGTCCCACCCAGACGAGGGAAAGAAGGAGTTGGTGCAGGATGTCCACCGACTTGCAAGACTAGGAGTTAGCTTGATCGACTCAACTGATGGCGGCGTTATTGTGCGGAATGGGTCAAAATCTTCCTTAGTGGTTGATGTCAAATCTAAGCAAGATGAGGATCCGACTTTGAGGAAGCTGAAGGAAGCAGTGAGGAGTCAAAAGGTGGAGGTCTTCTCCCAAGGGGGAGATGGGGTGCTACGATACCAGATTAGATACTCCATTAACGAATTTCAGCATACGAGCCCTTAGCTTGGCCACCATCTCTGGAGCATACTTTGATATCTAGTAAACTCCAGAGCATACTCCTCCACTGTCTGGTTGCCTTGTCGTAGGTTCATAAACTCTACCATCTTAGCCTCTCTCAGTTCCTGAGGGAAAAACCTATCCAGGAAAGCTTTATGGAACTCCTCCCACTCCACCGGTCCTTCTCCCGTTGGCCGTCCCTCCTTCCACTGCTCGTACCAAACCTAGGCTACCCCTTTAAGTTGATAGGTAGCCAAGTCAGCACTCTCGGAGGAGCTAACACCCATAATACGAGTAATCTTTCTAATTTCATCTATAAACCCTTGTGGGTCCTCTCCCACCTTCACTCCATGAAAATTTGGAGGGTTCATTCGGGTAAAATCCCGCACCCAAGCAGCAGCTGCAGACCCATTTGTGGCTACTGGAACCATTTGTTGGTTCACCTGGTTGGTGACTATTTGAGCTAGCAATTGAATGACCACCCTAAATTCGACGGTGGATATGGATTCATCCTGAGGTACTGCTAGAGCTGATGGGGTAGGTTTGTTGACGTTAGTAGCCCTTCTTCCATTACCAAGTCTGGGAGGCATGATTCACTGAAACAAAACAGAGCACGAATTAGAAGGTCATTTCTAGAATATGGACTTTAACACACGATAAAGAATATGAACAAAAGGGAATTTTCCTAATAACATCTCATAGCCTCCTCGTCATAAGTGTGGCGCGCTTCACACCCATGTAAAGGACTCTACTCGATGCGGCTTTCAGACATTCCGAGGATACTCTAAACCTAGGGCTCTGATACCAAGTTTGTCATGCCCCGAGCCTACACCCGGGCGAAACACGGTACTTGAAGCCACAAGTGACCCCAAGTCAACCCCTGGTCTATCAGTTACTAGCATTTTGAGTAAGCATTCACAGCGGAACTTTGAAATAATAACATAAAATACTCATGAGAGACAAGTCTGAAAACATAAAGTTCAAACAATAGATTAATACTGATAAATATGAAAATCATGTCTGTCTAAAAGCCATCTAATAGAGGAGTTGCTGGGACAAGCCCCCGGCTAACTCTAAGTCTAACTGAAACTAATACATGACTAAAAGAAGGAAAATAGTGCCCTCAGATGATGAGGACTCACACTTCAACTGCTGTAAGAAAGAATCTGAGAACCGTGGCAACTAACGATGCTGGGTCTGAGAACCTGCAACTGTATCATAAAACAATACAACATAAAAGTATGCGTCATTACTTTGAATGTACTGAGTAAGTGGGAGAAACATAACTGAAAAATAAAGTCTGAGCTGAAATGACACGCAATGACCAACAGGTAAGCTGAACTGAACTACTGATATAATATGAAATGGTCAAGATGACCCTGTCTGATGGTCAGAGACGTGCCCTAGTCTAAAACCCTGAGGCTGAGATACTGTACTGAAGTAAGTTAAACTGAGGACTAAAACTGAACTGAGCTGCTTATTCTGTAACTGGACTAGACTGACTAGTGGGAGAGTCTATAACCGACATATAACCACGTGAGTTAGACGTGGATTCCGATGTATACACCCTACCAGTAGGATCCAATATACCTTGCAAGGGTATAAAGGCATGAACTGAGTGATCACAAAAGTCTGGGGCCAATCAGGCCAAGTAATACTGTAACCTACGCTGCAACGTAGTTTTGAGAACCTGGGTGTGCTGGAACCCCAGCCCGCTCGGTGCTAAGTTCTACTCCCACTGGGAACCTAATTTGAACTACTAAACTGATAGCTTGAAACTGGGGTCCAAGAATAGTCAGGGACGTATAACTGCATGTACGCTGAGAGCTTATTGGACCAGATTCTGAAACAAGGTTCTAGACTGGTCAGAGCTGCTTATTTGGAAGTGTCGTGACCGTCTAAGAACAAGCTGTAACTGAACTGGGGTGCTGGGGCTGGTCAGAGCTATATACTAGAATGTCATGACTGCCTAATGGACCAAATACTGTAAATCTGAGTCTGGTTCTGATAATTGAGAGGCACCACTGACACCTCAAAATAAGACTGAGGTCAAATTGATCAGTTGACAATTTTCTGATTATCACTGAGGATTCTAGCATTCTAAATGAGACTAAACTGATATGATTCTTGAGAGATTCTAGTTCTAACTGGTTTGGACTACTAGCAGCTAATAGAGAATTCAACTTATCCCAACAGTATGAAAATTTCATAATATAGAGAAATTAAAGAATTATAGGAACTTCATTCAACGAACTAAAGTCATTCTGATTCATGGGGTATTTACCCAACATATACGCATAGCAAGAAATTCTAGGAATTCAGCCCAAAACATTCTTCATTCATTAGAGGGAATTTAACAAGAAAAATCATTACTCGAAAAATTTAGGCTTAAACTCACTTTTTGTATGAACACCGACAATTTGATAAGGAATTTATGGGATCATATCAACAATATACATGGACATCGTTCTAAGTGAAATCAACGAAAATAAACATGAATACTCTTCATATTCGAAAGCTCAGGGCTTAAAACTGATAGAAGAAATTGAGGAGGATTTTGGGACACAAGGGAAGAACAATCCCCTTGCTAAAACTCCACATACCTGGTGAAGAAACCTGGAGAATTTTCTTGAGAATTGAAGAGAAAAGTTCAGCCCTAGCCCTTGCTCTGAAATACTCTGAGAGAGAATTCTATGATGTTTCTTTGAGGGTTAACGTGAGAATGAGGGGAGGAACCACCCAAACCCTCTAATAAGTCTGAAATTAGGTCCAAAACGACGTAGTTCAAAGATGAGGTGAATAGAAAATTACTAAATAGTCCTTCAAAGTTTGTTGGAAAAAACTGTTAGGTGCCCCTAATGGGTGACCTAATGAGTCGTGGTGACTGACCACGACTCGTGGTCACTTCTGTCAGGTACACTACATGGGATCCTTAGTAGATCACCATTTGGGACCCAATGAGTCATTATCTATGACCACGACTCATGGTCACTAGTCGTGGACCACACTGTCTCATTTTGGAGATTTTATGCTAAGTCTCATAACGAGTCACTTAACGAGTCATTTCTAGAGGTGACGACTCGTTTTACCCACTCTTCGAGTACATTAGTCAACTAAAATATTCCCAGCTCAGGCCTAACCACGAGTGACTTAATGGTTCGTGGTCAGTGATCACGACTCGTGACATCCCTCGTTAGGTACACTGCCTCCCTCCTTTACATTAATCATCCTTCTCCTCACAACTCACTTAACGAGTTGTAAGGTTACTTGAAGACTCATCAGGTGGGCCGTCTTGTAACATTTCTGCAGTTTTCCATATTTTCTGCTTTATGCCCCGGAATTGGATTTTGAGTTTCCGGGGTGTTACACTTTAATTACCACGTATCTAGAACATGACTATAAATTTCACTTTTCATAGCAAATAAAAAAAATCTTTTGTACTTTTATGTATTTCATGGTTAAAGGTATGGATATTTAGCTACAATATGAATATGTTTATGGAAAATAATTCAATTGACAGCTATGAATATTTCTATTTATAACTGAATATGAGCATTATTTCCATGAGACTAAACTATGAAATTAGTTATAAAAGTTAAATTTATGTGGCAAATAAAATAAATTTTTTTGCTACA